>OV725078.1:145512428-145519928 GCA_928085145.1 Nezara viridula
AGCAGATGGTTTATTCTCTTTTTTTTTACATTAGTTACGGGTTCAGCAAGTAAAAAAAAATTAATGTAGTAATTTTTTTAAAATTGTAATCATTCCTAACGCATTCCAAAATCCCAATAGTTTCTGCTAGATTTTTTATTCCTAACACTAAAATAACACAATATAAATTTCCGGATAGGGCCGTATGAGCTGTCTGAAAGAAAAGAGTTGGCCAAGGCGGGGAAAAAACTTCTTTAAAATTTAACAAAAAAAAAAAATAAAAAAACCATAGGATAGCCCAAGAATTTAAAACTCTATTTTAGGCTACTTTTCACACAAAAAAAGTTTTGTTTTCATGTTATTAATTATTGCATTGTTAAAAGTATTTAATTGTTTGTTTTTTTTTAATTCTGTTGGGTTATAATTTTTCTGCAAAAACTATAAATATAATTAAAAAAAAATAAAAAAAATAACAAAAGGGGTGAAGGAGGATGGCCTTGGGGTTGGCGGTTCTATTAAAAAGGGGTATTTTTTTAAAATAGTGGGGCCCCAAAATTTAATTTATTTAAAAAGACCAAAAAAACCGTTTTTGGGGGAAACCGGACTTTTGCAGGGTTCTTCTTTCAGGGCTATGTGAAAACGGAGCAAAAGACTAACAAAAAAAATATAATTTGAGAGGGGGGAAGTTGTGGGGGAAAATGTTTACCAATATTTAATATTAACACGAAAAAAAATTATAAAAACATATGTGGGGGGAAAAATAAAGGGGGGGGGAATTAAAAAAAATTATAATAAATACAGTCAAAATACATTAAATTATATTTAAAACAGAGTAAGCTATACAAAAAGTTAAACAAAGGATTATAAAAAACTGACAAAAAAATTTCCTAAAAAAAAAAAGACTTGATAGTCGGCGTCGGAAAAAAAATAAATTACCGTTGGCTTTTAATACTTCAGTTTAGGGACATTTGCTAATATTAGTTTTTACCCTGGTTTAGTAATACATTCTTTCACTATCCTTTTTTTGTGGTCTTGCGTCCCGTTTTAGCCTGAAAAAGGAAATGACTGCAAAAAAATCGGGGGTCAGAAAAGATCGGTTTTGGCTTTCCAATAAAATAGTTTTAACCCACTTATTAGCAATTTTAATGGACGCCCAACCCGGGGGGACTTTCTTCTTTCCTTTTAACAATTACCAAAAAAAAATCCGGGTTTCAAAAAACTATGTTAAAAAAAATAATTCAATAAATAATAAACAAAATTTTTGTTGCGTTTGCCATTTTTTTCTGGGCTGTTGGTTAAATATTTAAAAAAACGCTACAAAAAAAAAAAAAAAAAAGTCGCCTCGATAAGATTTTCGTAATGAGTATTGTTGTTTAATATTAAAATTACGGATTATTAGTTAGTAAAATATCCCTTGTAATTAATTTTTTTTTTTTTATAATTTTTTACCTTAATTTAATTGCTGGGGGGGGGACAAAGGGCGGACTAAAAAAAACTTGGAAATTCTCATTTTTTTACCAGATGGAAAAACAACGGGGGGACAGGGGGGAAAAATAATAAAAACGGCTCGGACATTATCACGTTTTCCGGATTTTTTATTCAGGGGGCACTTACTAGACAAAAAAATCAATCGCTCTCTAAAAAACAAAATCTATCTTCCATTAATTTTTCAAAAAGGGGATTTCATATTAAACTTGAATTATATAAAAGGGAAAACCTATTTGGGAACCTTAGAAGGGGGGAGTTGTAAAGGGCTTTTTTTGGGGGGCTCCCACTTTTATAAAAAAAACCAATCCGAAATTTCTCTTCGTAATCCAAATCCGTACCAACTCTAATAAATCCTTCTTAAAATTTCCTTCATATTGATCCTTTTCTTTTGTCCCAACTAATTAAAAAAAATTATCACACTAATAAAAAGGGTAATCTTTTTTTAAATGTTCCTTTTTATTGTTTTCTGATCTGGCCCAATTCCGGATACCTTCCTTTTTTTCATATTTAAATAACTTCAGAAAAATCAATTCCCACAATACCCTTCGGTTTCTATAAACCTTGGCTTCTTTTCAATTCCCCTTGGTAATCCCCTCCGAGGGGGCGTATGAAAAAAAAGAAGATGGGCCCCGGCCCCGATGATCTTTATAATATTGTAGGTTTCCATTTCATTAGGGGAGTGCTTTTTTAACATTGGGGGTTAGTTTAATTCAGGCCAAAGTTGTATTCAATTGTCCATTATTTTCTTATTATGTCCAATTTTTTCTAGGTTTGGTATTTTCATTGTTTTAATAACGGGGTTGTTTAAAATTGTCATTTAAAGAATTTAAAAAAAAAAAAAAAATATAAAAAAAAAAAAATTATTGAATAAAAATATTACAGAATTTCTGTCTTCTCCAAAATGGACATTTTTTTATAATTGGTGTCAGAGATACCCACATTTTTCACTACCTCTAAATGGGTCTTTTGATTAATTAAACAAAATAAAACTATTTAGTTAACAGAATTAAAATAATAAAAATTTGATAGATGGATTTTTAGATACCAGTTTATTTGGTAAACCGAGTTAATTACATTAGTTTTCTTATTAAAAAAGCGGCCCGGGCCATGGGCAAATCTATTTGGGACGTTTTTATTATTTTTATAGCTAATTGATGTGCGAAACCGGGGCCAACCATATTACCGCCAAACAAAGGCGGGTTTCTTTATTAATCACTTAAATTATTTACATTAATTATTCACGGGGGAAGGAGGGAGATGTTTCCTCCTTTTTTTACACTTGCTTTACAAATGCTTTATTTTAAGGGATTATAATTTCTAAAAAAGGGTCTTTCTCTCGGATAATACTTTTTTTTATAACAAGAGTATTTTTTCCCTTAGGACTATAAAATTTTTATTTGAATAAATTTTATTTTTTTAATCCGTTTAAAAAAATAAAAACATCGGGGGCCGTTTTAAACCTAACGGGATTTATTTGGAAAAAAATATGTTTGCAAAGGTGGGGGGACGGCGACTTGGTTACGTTCAATTCCTAGGCCCCTCTTCGGATTTTCCCTTCACTTTCATATCAAAAACATTTCTCATGCTCCATTTTCACTTACAATATTAAAACTCATTTCGGGCCCAATCATCATTGTAATTTATTAAATCCAAAATTTATTCCGAACACGTTTTGTCCGTTTATATACAGTTTACTTGTTTGTTTTACAAGTTAGAATGAGGGTTCGGGGCTTTTTCAAAGGTTTCTGGAAAAAATCCCCATATAGCTTAACGTTTTTCCGATTTGCGGGGCAGAGGGGGAACATTAATAATTTTGTTTTAGAGGAAAAAAAAAAAAAAAAACAAGGGGAAATTTTTATTCTTCTTCTGTTCAATTTATCTTACCTTATAAATAATTGGTGTCTTTAAGGTTTTTCTTTTTTTTTTAATTATATTAGGGCCATTAATTTCTCCAAAACAGTTTCATATTTATTAGCTAGTTAATTTTACGGGGAACCATTTACTAAAGGGGCCATTTTTCAGGGTATGGAATAAAATGAAAACAGTAAAAAACGTTTTAATTTTTATTAAATTGTTTGCAAAAAAAACCAGCCCCACTTAAAATTAAAAAATTCATTATATAGGGGGGGGACAAAAATGGGACAATGGTCCGCTTAAAAATTCTAAATTAAGTAAAAACATTTTACTGAAACCCAAATTTTGTTAAGGGGGTTCAATCACAAACAACATCAACCCGGGCCCCCTTTTCTTTCTAATACACGCCAAACTATTTAAACAAAAAAAATAAAAATACAAAAACACATCATTTGATTATAAAAAATTCGGGGTCCCCGTTTTCCGATCTTGCTCAATCATAACACCTTATTGGGGGGACAAAAACGGATCTCAACCTTATCAAAATTAAATTACAAAAAAGGGACTTATCTTCTATTAACCTTACGTTCTATGAAACCTATTTTTTATGGGGACATACGGTGAATCAGTTGAGCTCTTGGGGCTTCCCTCCAATAAAATAAAACACATTCGGATTCCCGATACGTATTAAATTTTCTTTATCAAATTTAACAAAAAATAATCCTAAGTAAATAAAAGACATTTAAATTGGGCTCATACTTTTTTGTTCAACAACTGAAATAAACATTCACCTTTTAATGGTGAAACATTATCGTTTTACGTATTGTCGCTTGATTTAAGATGGAGCAAGAGATATGCTATCATTTTCATTCGAATAATAAAAACTTTCTGGGCGGGTCCTTTCCAAATTCCGCTTTGTTTTTCCACAACTCCCTTGGGCTTTTTTCTACTACGACTCTGATTAAATCCTCTTCGGGGGGGGCGGTCTGAAAAAAGGGAGTTGGGCCTCGTGTTTCTTACTTACTTAAAAAAATCATTATTTAGCGGTGTTCGCTTTACAACTGGGTAGTATCTCTTCATGCCTGTACCATGCCTTTATTTAATATTTTTGCGCATATTTAATAGTTGTATTTGTATACAGTTGTAAATTTCATTAAATAAAAAACAAACAAAAAAAAAAATCAAAAAAAAATGATTATTAAAAAAAAAATTAGCGAAATTTTTTAATAATTAAGGAAAATTTTAGTAAAAAAAAAAATAAAAATAAGTAAAAAAAATTTTAGGAGGGGGTCACAAAAATATTATTTTTCATTAAAAAAATAAGAACATTACAAGGAATTTTTTCGTTCAAAAAAAACATAAACGGATTTGCGGGGCAACTATAAATACTTTTTACGCAAAAAAATAATGTAATTTATAAACAAATATTTCGCTTATTAACTTTACAATAAAATTATTTTAAAGCAATCGTAAAAAAAAAAAATCCAAACATTTAGATTAAAAAAAATAAAATTATTTCATTATTTTAAAAAAAAACAATTAGGAAGGAAAAAATAAACACTCTTCCACTTGGGGTGGGGGAATATTCCCCACTAGGGGGGTCGGATTTAATGTCCAGTTCCTCCTGATATGGACGTAGGGAAAACAATCTATAATACTTAGGGACTATAATTTTTTCACTGAAAAAAAAATATTAAATGTCGGGGAACAATAATTAATGGAACAAATCTAATTGGAGGGGGAATCTATTAAGGGTAAATATTTAATGTTTTTTAACTGAGTTTTAAAAGTTAAATGAAAGGCTTTTATTTTAAGAAGGGAAGCTGTATAATTTTCTTTTTATTGTCACTAGGGGGAAAATTGTTAAATCTATGGTGTTATTGGGAAAATAATTTATTTGACTTATTGGGTCTTTGATAGGTTACATTATGTGCAGTAAAAAAATCAATTTTCTTTTTTATTAAATGTTAAAATTGTTTTTACTAATAATGATATTTAGGGGGGGGGGAATTTTCCAGGGGACTTGAAAGGTGGGCCCTTTTAGTTATGGGTCGAAAAAACGGTTAGTACTTAATAGGCGATAAGAAATGAAATGTTGGTTGGGGGAATTTAAAATGGGCCTAATGTTTGTCAAATAAGACAAAAAAAATAATAATTGTAGTTCTATTTTTTTGAGTTTCTGGAAATTAATTTTTATTTTTTGTGCCTCGTTTGAGCTTTGACTTTGAAACGGAGGGGTTTTATTTTTAAATTTATTAAAGGTAAAAATGTTCTCTCCAGCAACGTATCTGGACAAAAAAAAAAAAAACGCTCTAAGGCTATTACAAGGTTAAATTTACATAAAGGGGGAACTACATTATTTTAACATGGGATCCAATAAGGTACCTATTAAGGGGGGTGACATTTAAGGGAAGTTGGAGTTTTGGGGGTTTTCCACAAAAAAAAGCCATTCGGGAATTCCTCAACGCAAATTCCACTCCTTATAATCAAAAAAAAATAATTTTCCTTTCGTAAAATTTTTTTACTCAATGATCTATTCTTTGGGTTCCAACTTCAATAAAAATTCATCCACTAAAAGACCCTGGGGAATTGTTCCTGTATGTTTTCCGAAAAATTGGGGCCCCAATTTTCAAGGGATTTTTCTTAACTATCTTCCAGAAAATATCTTCAAGAAACTCAAACCATCAGGAAAAAACAAAAACCTCTACGGTTTATAAACATTTTCGATCCCTTGGGGATAAACCCCTTTTCCAAAAAAGCGTCTGAAAAGAAAGATTTGGCCTCGAGATACAAAATTTTTTTTTAGGGGGGGGAGTTTGTGAACCAATGGATAGTTTTCACAACAATTGTCTTTCATGCTTTTTTATATTTTCTTTTATTTCACGGTTAAGAAAAGTTTTTTTTTTTTCTTAATTTTACAGTTTTTTAAAACTAATATCATAAAAATAAAAAAAAAAAAAAACGTCTTTTAAATTTTTCTCATTATTATTAAAAAAATCTTTATTTTTTTAAATTAAAAAAAATTTGGTAATTGTAGTGCCAATTAAGTTTTGTGGGGGGCCAAGGGCTTAAAAATGGGAATCATAAAAAATGTTCCTTTTTAAAAAAATAATATTCTAAAAATAAGGAATAATAAAAAAAAAATTAAAAAAATTTAAGGGAAAAAAAAATTGTTCCGTGCGGGGGGGGGAGGGAGGGGGGGCGGGGACTAAGCGGGATTTTTCGGTAAATTTTTTCCGGGGGGGCAGTTTTTTTTTCCCAAGATCACAAACAATAAACTGTTTAAAAAAATCGGGGGAAAAAAAAAATCATAGCCAAAAAACTTATTAAATTACTATAATACACTTCAATGGAATTACTTGATATTCCAATTTTTTATTCCTTCTTCACAAAAATTCATAAAAAAAACAAATAAACAAAGATTAATTTTTAAAAGTAAAATGCGAGAAGAATTAAAAAGGAAAAAAATATTATAACAGAAAATAAAATTGTTCCATTTTGGGAACCTTGGATTTTGTGGGTTTTTTTTTTTTTTGTTCATAAAATTTGTTATTTTTTTCTAAGGGGGAAAAAAGGTGTTCCCAGGGGGGAATAAAGAAATTTCTATTTTCTTTTTTCTATTTCTTTATTTGATAAGAAACTTGGCGTGTTTTCAATTGTAGAGAAAAAAAATGAATAAGAAAGGTTCAATAGAGAAGTATAAATACCATAAAAAAAACGTATAAAAATCAACACAATTTAACTTATAAATAAACTAAATTCACAAATTAAAAAAGGGAATTGGCATGTTTAAAAAAAACAAAAAACTTTTTTTAATGTTTTACATTATAGTTTCAATTTATTTAAAAATGTATTTTTACTATTAATTAATATATTTTTATTATTAATTGCTATTTTATTTATTGATTGTATTTAATTAATAATATACAGTTGTTTAAAATGTTGTATAAATTAAAAATTTTAACAAAAAAAATAAATTCCACCGTAACATTGAAAACAAAAAAATATAATTCTAAAAAAAAAAAACCCTTTGAGGGGGGCCATCTGCAGGGGACGCATTTCTTCATAAAAAAGAATAAATTGGGGGGATCGCGGGGGACGTGATTGGGAAATTTACTTAAAAAACAGGTAAATAAAACGGAAAAACTCATTAGGGGTGGATTTTCGACCCGGCCAAAC
>OV725078.1:145522428-145713240 GCA_928085145.1 Nezara viridula
GAAAAAAAAAACAAAATAATAATATATCGGGAAATCGTTATTTGGAAATTTTTTCCTGTTACGGATATTACGATTTTATATCGAACCAAACTAAAGCGGGATCCCAGGCGGATTTAATTTTTTGGGAGGGCGGGGCGGGCTTCAGCCCGAAAAAACCGGATTTATTTTTTGGTCTTAAAAAATAAAAAAACGCTCTTTAATATACTTTCTGGAAAAAAAACAGTAAAAGGGTAATAAAAAAACAAAAAAAACTAAACTTACTTATTTGGAAAAGAAATGGTGGTTTTTTTAAGTCGATTCCAGGTAAGTTTCCTTTTAACAAATGGGTTTAGTTTACACGATACATTAACTTAACCTTTTAAGAGGTTTTTTTTTTTAAAATTTTCTTTTTTTCATTGAACAAACCCGAAAGTTTATATTTTTACATTTTTTTGGGGTGGGGGGGGTGGGCTTTTTTTCATGCCCGTAACAAGGCCCGGGGACCCCCCCCCTCAAAATGTGATTTTGGGTTAAATTACAATCCAAAAAAAATGGTTGTTGTGTTATTTTCCTTGTATTAGGAAATAAAAAAATACGAAATACCCACAATTGGTGGTGTGATTCCATCTTAAGATTCGTTTAGCCTAGGTCGGTTAAAATTCCTTCGGTAATGATTTCAATATTTATTTCCATGTTGATGGATGGTAAAAATGCAATTTTTCCGCAGTTGCGGGATTACCAACAAACCCACGGAAAATTTCGGGTCCATTTTTTAATCTTTAATTATGGGCCTTGGTTGGCAGTTTATTTTATCATTCGGAAGATTAACTTGAAATGTATGAATGGGAGTGGGAAAGGAAAAATTTTGTTTTCCTATGGACATTATACAGTTTACGATTAAAATCTTTACTTTTGGCTTCATTAGTTGGACTCATTTATTTTTTTTATTTTTTTCACCCACCCAAACTGTTCCCCTCACTGTTGAGCGAATCCGTTAACCTAGGACCTCCACCTGGTCAAACACGTCTTAAACAATACTTGGAAAATCACTTCCTCATTCCAACCATGGAAAAAACGGAAAAGTAAAAAAAAAAAATACGCTCGACCTTTTCGAATTAACCTTCAGACACTTTTATAGGGGGGGGTAAAATAAAAACCGCTCTATAACTTTCCAACTTAATTACAAAAAAAAGGGGGGACTTTATATACATGGGGGCGAACTATACACACTCTATACATTATTTTTTGGACTCACGGCGGGGGAAGTTTTGAGCTATGGTTTGCCTCCATACCCTTTAAAAAACATCGGAATTTCCTTCTCGTATCCAAATCCTATTACCCATCAACATATCCTCAATGCTTACTACTTTTTTGTTACAATAAAACGGATCCTAATTGGGACCTTTTAAATATTTTATTTTTTTTTTCACGAATTCTGGGTCCCAACTCTTCCAATATACTATCATTCCATAAGAAATTTAGTTCTTCATTTCTCCACATATACCTACACTCGTTTCTTAGGGCCCTTGGGTTTTTCCTCTCAAATTTCTGATAAACCCCTCCGAGGGTCTGGAAATGAAATAAAAAAGATTGGGGCCTTCGTTTGGGAAGATCTTTTCTTTTTCTTGATGGTTTTAAGGGGGGGGGGAAAACATTTTTCATCCTAGAGTGCCTACATTTGGGGAGTTTAGTTTAACTCAAAACAAGTGTTTTCACGTCTATCTATTAATCAATTATGTTTCAAATTTTTATAGATGGTAATTTATTTTTAATTTTTTACAGGTTTAAAATAATCATTAAGGAAAAATTAATTTTTAAAAAAAAAAAAAAGTTTACCCCCCCCACCAAAATTACAAGGTTTTCATTACAACATCCATTATAATTGATAAAAATCAATCAAAAAAAAAACTCGTTTCTGATGGGGGGGGGAATGATTCACAGACACGGGGGCAGTACAGGTTTCAATTTATTAAAAAACAACGGGTGAAAAATTACATTGAGGGCTTGGAAATTGTTTTTTTCATTTCAGTGGATTAGGTCTACATAATACAATTTAAAAAAGATATTGCGATAGGAATTATATTGATTGGAATTAATTTAAGTGAATTAGTAATAGAAAATTATTAGTAATGGGGTTTTTTTCATACTTTCAAGGCTCCTTCAACCCAGAGTCGATACTATATCGGACGTGCGGTATCTTCCTATCGATGGGCGATAAGTGTTGCCACAATAAAATCGGTCTTGATCCATTTCACTTTTGGCAAGGGGGGGACCAAGGGGGGAACCAAGGCGCCGCCTGTATTGTTGCGGCCCAAGTTTACAAAAGGGTAACAGGGGGGGGGGATGGTTAAAAAAAAAAAAAAATCGGATATTTGTTAAATAAAAAATTATTTAAGGGGCATAAAATAGATACCATATTCTTGGGGACAAATTTCCTTTAATTTTTTATTATATCTAATTAATTGGTATAAAAACCAATATACTTTTTGCATTTAAAAAAAACTCTCTAAATTTTTTCATTCGGGCTTAGTTTAGGTTTTTCCTTCCCTTCTAAAAAAAAAAAAAAAAATACAGTAAAATATCTCTATTAGTAATATATAGGGCAATAAGTAAACTTGCAAGGGGGGGGGGAACTGTTGCGGATGTTGAGCGGGGGGACCATGGGACCATGACCAAAGGGGGGATGAGGTTTTTGCCCAAGAACCCAAACAAAAAAGGGACTCGTTCTCATCTGGGAAAAACACTAACCGGTATCAACTGCTATCGGGGCTTTTTGCCAATTAGGGATAGGGTAATACAATTTAATATCCCGCCCCATTATTTGCTGTGGGTAACGGGGTGGTGACACCGGGGAACTTTAACCGTACGCCAAAGGAACATACTTGCATTCTATGGTTCAGGAATCTTTTTAAATTGAACAATAATTTACATATAAGGTTCACCCCAATCAAACCTCAAATAAATTTGTTTATAGTTAAAACAAAACAACTATACACAATTAAACACCCTTTAAAATCTTTTTTCACTGGAAAAAAAAATAACTTTTCATAGTTAATTTTTTCCTTTTAATTTTACATTTCCCATTACATACAATCTTTTTAAACACAAACTATAAAACTTTTAACCAAATTATAACCTTAATAAATAAATTAGAAAACAAACATACAAACCTACACAAACAAAGTTTAAAAACAACAACCACCCAAAATTAAGATTAAAAACCTTCTACTAAAAAAACCAAAACCATAATAATCAATACCAACCACTTTACAAAAAAACCCACAAAACCCCACAATACAAAAATAAACAACACATAACAACAACCTTTCCCTCTAAACCAATCTCTAATATAATTATAATCATTAATATTCATGATTAACCAAAAATTCACAATATACTATACCATCAAAACCATGTACAACACATACAAAACTTTCTTTTTTATTCTTTGCAATGACATAGCAGGAACAACCGGATCATTGTTGTTTTGTTATATTTTTTTATTTTTAGATAATAATAGAATTTTTCTTGTTTACGAATAACGATCATTTACAAACCTTTTTTTGTCTTGGGTGTAAAATTTTTTTTTTTTTTTTTAATTTTTCTGGGCTTATAAAAAACCCTCTTGTGGAAAAACATTGTTCTGGGAACCAGGTAAAAAAAAAATTCGGTTTCGTGATTTCATTGTTAAAAAAAAAAATTAAACAATTATGGGCACTAGCGTTCTTTTCCCCTTGTTATCAGCTTTTAACTGTATGGTTCTATAATCATTCATTTTGTGAAGGAGGGAAATTTTGAAAAAAAAGCTGGGATTATCCTCCAAATCCCTTTTTTTATTTTGAAGTAGGGCCGGAACTTTATAAAACACCGACCTTGGACCCTTGGGAAAACTTTGATTGAGAAATTTTACAATTACCGATAAGGGAATAATGGGAGGAGGGGAGGGAGAAGAAACATCTGGATACGTAAAAAAAACGAATATCCAGTTCGGGAGAAAAAAGGGAAAAAAGGACTGGGAAGGATTTAAAAAAAAAAATTAAAAAAATCTGGTTGCCTGCAACATTTACACAAAAAACTTTTCACTTACTCTTTTGAAACCTTTTGCTTTAAAAACTTTGATATATGAATTAATTTTTGGCCCATGGGTTGGGGCTTATTATTAAAATTTTTTATTTGCAATTTTTAACTTGAGCTTAAGCTAAAATGGATTGTAGCAAAAAAAATCATAAATTTACTATGTAAAAATAATTAAAAAATCCTTTTTACACGGTTTGATTATGGATTGTTTTTACGATTTGTTTGATTTTGGGGATTTGTTTTCGATACCGTTGATTAAATGGGGGAGCTTGTAAAACTATTAGTTATTAAAAAAACTTTATTTACTTTGTCCCAAGTTTATTAAAAACGGGAAATTTAAAGAGGTTTGCAAATTGTATGTTCATAGGACAGGGTCTATATAAGTTTGGGGGGGGGACGCCCACTAATTGTAAGAGGTTTTCGTTTGGGGAAATTTATTCGCAAAAAGTGGAAAAAATAAATTTTTCAAAAAATTCATTTCACTTTTATAAATTCTAATTTTTCAAAAAAAATAATAAAAGGTTAAATGAGGATGATTTTGGCGGGAAGTACAATCATCAGGGCGACGACTTACGGATTAACCTAAAATATTTAAATATAATAAATTTCAAGGGTCTAGGAAGTTATTAAAAAAAACTTACAGTTAAAATATATTTAAGGGATTTATAAAAAAAAAGAACACCCTATCTATGGAATATTTTTATTTTTTTACAACTTATTTCATACACAATTTATACAATAATAAAAATAGTTAAGTAAGATTTACTGTTGGGGAAATATATTTCGGGCAAATGAAGGGAAGGATTCACCCCAAAAAATTATTCAAGTAATTTAATTTTTTTAAAAAGTTACATGGAAATTTTTTCAGAATAATGTTTGATTTTTCTAATTATTTAAAATTAATAGTTCATGATCTTCAATCAATTAAATACAGTTAAATGTATTTTTTAAGGTTATATTCATATGGCTTTTTATTATCCTATTTTAAATGGGATTTTATAGTTTTTACTTATTCTTTAAAACAAAAGTTTCAATGGGGAAATAGTTTTTTTAACAAATTGCCATTTGCTTGGGCTTTGGGTAGGAATTTTAAATATGCTTCCTACAAAACGTCCAATATATCTTTTTTTTTAAGATAAGTTTACCATTTTTAAAGTTTAAGTAATTTTCATTTAATTCTCTTGAAAATGATTAAAAATTCGGCAGGGATTTTGGGGAAAGGTTAGGTTAGCTCTGTTGCTGAGATGCTCATATAATTTTGATTTATTTATTGATATTACTTATCATGTTTTTATATTTATTTTATGGATGGATTTTTACTTGTTTGGTTATGGTATGTATACAGTTGTTATAAGTTTCATTAATAAGATAAAATATTCAGTAATTTTTTATATTGTATGAAATCTGTAATTTTTCAATGTTGTTTTTCTTGACAAGTTATCCCAAATAAACGAACCGGCCAATTTATTTTAGTTTTATTATTGTTTTTTTGTAGTTTGAATAATCTTTTACGTTTCTTTTGTTTTTGTTTTTTTTTTCTTTTGAGTTTTTAAAACTTTGTTAAAGTTTATGGGCCAAAAAATGGCTTATTCGTAAAAAAATTTTTTTTTACCGAAAAAAAAAAATGACCCGGGGGCTTCTTGACAGGGGAGTCTTCCACGTGTTTTCCAGGGGGGAACACACGGAAAAAAAAAAAAAAATTGGCTTCTGCCAATCGAGAGAGGGAAAAAAAAAATAAACTGTCCCAATATATAATTCCCCAACTTTCCTTTTTGGTTTATTTTTTTTTTCTAAAAGCGGGGTTTTTGTGTGTTTCGTTATGTTGTATTGCCATATTGTTGGGACATTGTAATTATTAAGGCTAACACCTAAGTGAAAAAAGTTTTCGTGTTATTAGTCTTTTTTGTTCTTTCTATAAAAAAAAGGTTTGGATTTCACACTCATATTAAAAAAAAGATTGGCTTTAAGCAAACTATGTATTTTTAATTTACCAGGTTTCAGGTGGAAAAATAGTTGTTTCACCAAATTTAAGGGGGCAGGGGGGAATGAATAATTAAAAAACCCTCCATTTGGCAATTGAAAATATAATAAAAAACGTTTTCCATTTTGTTACTTTAATGGTTTAATTCCGAAAAACAGGGGCATTGATAAAAATTTAACACTACCAAACTTTTATTTTTGTTTTTATTTTATAGTGGATTAGGGGAAAAAACATATAAAACGACTATTTTAAGTTTTTATTTTTTTTTGAGGAAATAATATATGTTGAAAAAAACTTTTTCGTTACCTTATTCTCAGGGAAAATTAAAAAAAAAAAACCAAAATGGGTATTCAAAACATGTACCAAAAAAATTTTTATGCTGAAAAAATTAAAATAAAAAAGGGAAATCAAAATATAAACAAAAGTATGATTTAAAATAAAATTATATACGTTAAACATATATTATTTACACACAGTTTAAGGCTCGAAAAAATCGGTTTTTTTGTTTTTTTACCAATTTTTAAGGGCCCTGGGTTTTTTCCATGTTCAAAAATACCCCACTAAATGGGGTACCGGTGGATTCGAAAAATTTATCGGGAGGGGGTTAGGCGGAATTTTCGTATTTCTCCAACTTGTTGTTTTTTTCATTTCTAAAAATAAGATTTAAAATAGAGCGTCCGATTTAACACAAAATACATTTTTGCTAGGGCTTTTTCGATTACTGGGAAAACGGTGGTAGGTCTTGCTAGGGGTTCGAGAAGGGCCGACAAATTGGGATCCCTTTAAAAGGATTTTTTGGATTGCGTACAACATGGGGCAAGACCCGGGCTTGTTGTCCCCTTCGGGAAAAACTATGCGGATTCCTTCGCGGTTTTTCTTAGCCGGGCAATAAAAAAAAAACGTAACTATTTTTGAGGATTTACGCAATTCTTGGGTTTTTCGGCCACCAACACAAACCTTAACATTTAATTGTAGTACTGTTCATTGAATTTTTATGTCTTCTTTTTCCGTCGACTTTAAGGTCCTCTATGACTCGGACGAGAGGGGGAGTTTTAATTTTCCATTTCGATTTGGTTTTTTGTTTCAGGGGCCAAAGCACATTTAATCGTTAAAATTTTTTTCAACCCAAAATATCAAGGATTGGAAGCCACCAATTTCGAAGGATTCTTTTCTTCCCCTTCAGGGGCCTGGGCAAAAACAACAAAAAATAGGTTCTAAAATCCAACCCCAGGTAAAAAAATTCAGGCAAAACAATAAAGTTTTTGAAAGAAAATATAAACTTTAATTGGCGAATTAAACTAAAAAACATTTACACAATTTTTCCCCTGGGTATTATTTTCCATTAAAAATTTATAAACAAAGATTTACTGAATTTTTCCTTTTACAAAAAAGGGAAATAAAAAAAAAAAATATCTTCGCAATCGGGGGGGGAACCCCCAATTTTTAGCCCAAAATTATTATTACAGCTTACTAAAAAAAAAAAAAAAAAATTTGTTGGTTTTCTAAACACAAAAAATCGGAAGATTTTAATAAAAATTAATTTTTTTTTTTGTTTTTTGTGGGATTAAATATTTTATTCGATTTTAAAAAGATAACAATTTTGAATGTCTTTAAGCTTTTTGATTATGGTTTTGGCTTTTTTTCATTTAAAAATTTTTTTAAATTTGGGGCAATTTTGATAAACAAATTATTGCGTTTGGCGGGAAAATTTTTTCGCACGGCTACTTGGGTTTTATTAATAATTTTCAATTCAGCCTAAGGTTGCTCAGGATTATTAGGGTCTTCTCCCCCACTTGTTGGGAGGGGACAAAAAAAAGTTATTTATCCAGGTGGAGATCCCAGGTGTTTTTACTCTCTTTAGGGGCTCATCAACCGGTTAATTCTTAGGTGATTTGCCCCAAAAAAATTTCGCGTCTTGGGTCTTTGGCATTTTTGGCAAAAAAGAACCAAAGGTTCAAAGGCGTCTAAAACAGGGGTTGCAAGGGCGACCAATGATGGGAAAAAAAAAAACAAGGGGGGGATCTGGGTTAAAAAAAAAAACCCGATTTAAAAAAAAAAAAAACCAAAACATTTAAGGGCAAATTTAGTTAAAAAAAAAAACCAATTAATACTTTGGGCATTTAAAATAAAAACTCCTCCATATTTTTTTCATGACGGAAACTTTTAGTTAGGTTTATTTGCTATCTAAAAAAAAAATTATTTAGTAATATTTCTTTATTAGGTTAATTACCGTATTAAAGTAACTGGCAAAAAGGGGGGGACTCTTGTGGACTCTTGCGCCAAGACCAAAAGGACCAAGGTAATAAAAACAAAATGGAGTTTTGGCAAGGAACCCAACAGGATCGGCTTTGGTCTCGGCATTTGGGCAACAATGGTATTATAAGCCCAAAATATAGGGGAGAGGGGGGGGACCCCAGGGGTTAACTAAAGGGCTTTAGGGGAACTTGGGTGAGGGGAAATGTGGGGACCATTGCCAGGGGAAAAAACCTCCAATTTAAATACTTTACTAACCCACAAAAAAAATAGGTTTTCGGGAAAACCCACCGGTCGTTTCAAAACCTTTTGGGGACTAGAAATTATTTAAAAAAACAACCCATTTGGTAAGAAGGATGGATAGAAGGTCGTTGATAGCCGGAGGGGGCGGTGGTTTTTTAGGGAGGGGCTTTTTTGCGCGGTTTATCGCAAACCCTTTCATGTCTAGCCCCATTCGGTTTTCGGAAATCCTTGTGTGGGACCAGGGGTTGAAAATTTATTTTGATGGCAGATTTTCATGGAATGGGGGAATTCGGGGACTTCCAATTTATTTCTTGGTTTCGGAATAGGTTTGGTTTGTTTTAATACCTCTCCTCATCCCTTTTTTCCCACAGGTTTTGAGAGTTAAAGGGGGAGTTTTGTTGTGGCCCTAGGACAAATGGTTGGAGGTTAGGGGGTAAATTCCAAAACAAAGGGGAAAATAAAATTAGGGGGTTTAGGTTAGGGGAAAATTTACGTGATGATAAGGATTTAAGATGGGAAAGTTTTGAGGAATACAATAATTTAATTAAAAAAAAAAAAAAATTTTTTTTCTTTCGTTAAAAAAAAAACGAGGGGGCCTTTTCCGGCAATTTCCCAAAAATTTTTTCTGGAAAATTTCAAAAGTTTTTCTTGTTTTTTGTAAAAAAAAAAAAAAACCACGAAAAAAAATTTTTCAATGACCTAAATTTTTATTTGTTTAAATTCTTTTCAAAAAAATATTTTCGCTCAGTTAGTTGCAAATTAGGTTCGCTAGACTTTGTTTACAATTTTTGCATGTTTTATTTGGTATTTGTGCTAAAGGTAAAAAAAAACATTTTGTAGTCAAAGGTGGCAAAACTTTTGCTATAAAGAAGTTCTAAATAAATAGCAGGAGGGGAAAACAAAAATTATTGGATAATTATCTTGGGGGGAACAAAAAAAACCCATTAAAAAAGGAAATTAAAAAAAAACTGCATTTTATAAATGCCCCGCCTCTGTAAAAAAAAACAAAAAAAAAAAAAAAAACTCGTTTTATTAAAATTTTAACCATTGAAGAGGTGGGCCGTGCCGGGGGGCCCTAAAAAAAAAAACGAGTGTGGGCCTGGGAACAAAAAAAACTTGATTTAAAAAACCCCAAAGTTTTAAAGGGGCACCAAATTTTTCCACTGAGGGAAACTTTTTAGGGGAAAAAATGTAGCCATTTGCGGGGGCTTTTCCCCACCTCTGGGGGGTCCTTTCTATCTACGGGAAAAAATACCCACAAAGCTATAAAAATTAAAAGGGGGGGGGGGGGACTCTTTGCCCGGCCATTGCTTACCAAGTTTGGGCCGTTGTTTTTGCCTTGCGATCTCTTCACATGGATTTCAAACCCTGGCCGGAAAAAAACAGTGGTCGGCGTTTTCTTAGCCAAACCAAGGCCAAACGGTTGGAAAAAAAGCGGGGCTTTAGGGTAGTGGAGAGGGGCAACCTTTGGGGGAGGGTTGGGGGGACTAACACGAAAAAAAAATAAAACTTCCTTTTTATTGGGACGATTTACAGTTAAAATTCCTTTCCCTTTAAATTATGGGGATTAATTATATTCCGCCGGTGGGGCCCGAATATAAAAAATAATAAAGAATTAAAAAAACGAGGGAAAAGTTTGGGAAATAAACAATTTATCGGGCTTAAATTAAGTAAAATGTTTATTGGTTTTTGATTGCATTAAAAAAAATAAATTTAGACGGTTTATTTAATATTAAATATTGGATAAAATTTATTTTAAAAACTATAGGGATAAATAATTAATTTTTATGGTGAAAGGGCGGTTAAAAAAAATCAAGAATTTTGCATTTTTTGTCTGCAATTTTATCGCGAGCTCAAAAAAAAAAACTTCAACAATAAAAAAAAACCGTGGGTTTTTGGGCTTATGGGCTACTGATAATTTATAGCAAGTGATCGGACTTGTACCCAAAATAAAAAATATTGGTTTTACTGCTTGCAGACAGATTGGGGGAACCCACGAATACACTCGCTAGCAACCTTAAGGGCCATGAGGAAAAATTCGAAAAATTATTTTCATAAAAACCTTTAAAAAAAAAAGGGAATAATTTTTTAATTACTTTTATAAAAACATTCTTTATTGGGAAAAAAAAAATGAAGGATTTTTCTTCCTTTGTTATTCACTTGGATTTACTTTGGGGAAAAAAAATGGGTAAAAACTGGGAATTAACTTGAATATTGTTTCCATTAATAACTTCGGAGGGTTCGAAAACTGGAAAAATAATTTTCCATTGTGAAATAATTATTTGTTATTCTACTTTTTTTTTATATTTGATTTGAGGCATGTTTACAAAAAAAAACAAAAATTTGCTGGGGGACGCGGGGGGGCCCACCAAGGAAAAAAACAATGTTTGGTAGCAAAAAAAAAAAAAAAAAAAAAACGCACAGGGGATTATTTCGACGCGCGCTCTTCGCTCCTTTTTTTTATGTTTTTATCATCTATTATAGCCCACATATACAATCGTGCAATAAAATAGACCCCCCAAATAAGGCGTAGAAAAAATACGGTTTTTGTTTTTAGTATTTTTTTTTTTAAAAAAGTTCTTATTTTTTTTTGTGTATTACAAAAAAATATTATGTCCTCTTGGGACAATTAGATAGTCGGGCTAGGTTGTCAGGTTGACACTTTTCAACACTATTTTGTACAGAACAAAAAAAAAAAATATAAAAAATAAAATTTAAGGAAGTAACTTAATAATACCATAAAAATAATAATTAAAAAAAAAAATTATATACAAATAAAATAAAAAATAAAAATTCACATAAAATAAAAATCTTAAAGGTTTTAATTTGTTAGATTTTGTATTATCTTATCTTTGTATTTACTGTTTGTTTCTTTTTTCAAGATTTATTTCTTTTTGGATTTTTTATTATTCTTTATCTTTTTTAAACTATGCAGCGGAATATTTTTGTGTCATAGGTTTCCACAACACCCTTTTTTTAGTTTTCTTACTTGTATATGTGGATTTTCCTGGTAATTTCTGTAAAATAGTCTCCACTGGTTTTGGATTTTTTTGGGAATATTTTATTATTTTTATTTACTTTTAAGCTTTTTTTTTTTTCTTTAGCTTTAACTTTTTTAACTGTGAACATAAAAAGTCTTCATTCTGGTTTAGATTGTTATTTTTTTACCTTACTTTACTTAACTAAATACTTAATAATTGGTTATGCACGATAATTCCACGGTTTTCAATTGATAAATTTAAACACCGAATTTTTTACCTAACTTCAGTTTTTAATTTATATTTTTGATATTCCCCAAATTCATAGCCGAATTTTTCTGACTATTCTGGTTTTTATAGGGGGTTTTCTTTCTTTGCAATATTCGTTAACATTTTTCTTACGGGGGGGGGGGACGTTGAAACGTGCCCTTTTACGGGGGAACTCAAAAACAATTTAGCAACATAAAAGCGCTTGGCCGCGGACCTGTTGGTGGGACATTTTGATGTTAACCAAAAAAAACTTCAGTTGCCTTATTTGGGAAAATTCGCCTTTTTTAGGGGACGGCATGTGCACCTCCATTGTTGTCAGGCGCGCTTGGCGGGCAATGGGGGCTGGTGCAAACAAAAATTCCTATTGCGGGGGAACTTTTAATTGGGGGGGATATTTTATGCACACATTGAAGTGGGGGGGGACGCGCCTTTCAAATAAGGACAAAACACAAAGGAAAAACCAAGGTATTTCGAGAACATGGTCGTTTGGGGTTTTTTTTTTCGGGGCCATCAGTGGAAATTTGCGGGCTTAAGGATAAGAAAAACACAAATTTTACTTCAATTACTTACCTATTGGAGTTCGAAATTTTTCCCGGTGCCTGGTTGGGGGAGGACTTTTTCCTCGGGGCATAATATCCTCGGGGACCCTCTCTTTTACCGGGCTGGATTTAAAAAATAAAATTAACCGTATAAGCCTAATTAAAAGCAAGGTGGGGTAATGGAAGGGGGATAAAAACAAAAAATCGTACCGCCTTTTACACTAAGAGTAGCTATATGGGATATTTAAAATAGAATGTAAATTTTAGGTTTATTTAAAATTGGCAATTTTTCTCCAACTTTTTCAGTTGAGAACAAAAACTATTTTTAAATCTAACAAGGGGGGACTAATCCTTTACAAAACCTATCTGGAACTTCACGGACTTCGTATAAAAAAAAATGTGGGGGGGAAAAACCAAGCAAAAACTTTTTACGACATCAAAAAAAAAACGCCATTCAATCCTTCAGTCTAAAATGTTCTCGAAACGAAATTGTCGATGCTCCCATTTTTATTGTAACCATATAAAACCCTACACAATGGCCTTTTAGTTATTCCATTTCGTATAATTGGGGACCTAAATCCCAGGTACAATTTTTTTTCCTAAATTTCACCAGGGAATTCTCATCTTATCATTTATAAATACGTAGGGCACAGTTCTCTATATACCTCCAGTTCATAATCCTACAGTTACTCCTCGGGAGGTTTTTAATAACTGTCGTGGGCCCCGCGACCTTTTTGTAAAAAATGTATTATTGGAGTACTGGCACTGGCCAGAATTCTTCACTCATGTCCTGAGCGTCTGTTGCTCTAGTGCCTCCATCAGTCTCCACTGGTTACTATACTAGTGAACGCGGCTGGGAGAGGAAGCACTGGACTTCTGGAGTTCTGCTTTGGCTTCCACAGTTGGGGGACAAAGCTTGATTCGGAGTCCCCTGGGCCATGTAAATATTGTAATAGGTGGTGAATGTGTTGTTTTGTTAATTTTTTACTCCTGATTGTTGTTTTAAATTTTCTTGTATATTACTTTATCTTTTTTTATATTTAGTTTTTTAATTCATTATTCATTTTTACAACATATATAATAATATATATATATAACTTATTATATATTTATATTATATATAAAATA
Source organism: Nezara viridula (assembly GCA_928085145.1). NCBI lineage: Eukaryota > Metazoa > Arthropoda > Insecta > Hemiptera > Pentatomidae > Nezara > Nezara viridula. Next base: position 145,535,877 of record OV725078.1, read on the forward strand.
TATAATATTAATATTATATATATATTATTTTTTTTTTTTATACTTTTTATTTATCCCATATTTTGTACAATTGTGGGAATTCTAAAAGCACTAGTACCCATTTGCCCTTCCAGTGTTTGCAGGGGGGATCTTGTATTTAATTTACTTCAATAAGAAGTTAAAAAAATACAATTTGCAAGTTTTCTTTTTTTAAGGAAACGGGTTTACAACGGAATCTATTTTACAACAGGAGGGGCCATATTATTTGAAATAAATAATTTTAAATTATTTCAAAAATTATATTTAGGGGAAATTTTTTTTTTATTTTTAAAATTTTTTTTTAAAAACCAGTTTTTTGTTTTTTTATTTATGGTGAGTATAATTTTTATTTTTAAATTTTTTAATTGGTTTTCTGTTTTACATTATTTTTACTTTTGTTTTCATTTTTTTTTTCTTTTTTGTCATTCCAACTTCAGTCATTTTGTAATTCATTTCATTAATTGACGTTAGGGAGCGTATAAAAAGGCCCTGGGTAGGGGATATTTTATGTTGTTATTGTTGTTTTTAATATTTTCCATTTTTTATTTTGGGAATTTCAACTTGGGAGTAATTTTTTTAAAAAGTATATGTGGCTTTATTTTGGGAAAAAATCTTTTTGTTTTATTTTCTCTTAAATTTCACACACTTTTTTTTTATATTTTTAGGATATAAAATTATTTCTGTAATTTTACGTATATGAACTTGACTCTTATACTTGTTTATCTAATTTTGTAAAAAAAAATAAATAATGATTTTTGGTTTTTTGAACAATAAATAATTATATTGTTTTATTGACGACCTCTGTTTTAGACATTATGTTTTCGGAAATTTGGATTGAAAAATTAATATTTTTTATAAGTAATTTTTTTCTTGATTTTTGAGAAAAGACTTTTGCCCCCGTAGTTTCTTTAAACTAAGATCTCCCATGGCAAAATTTCAATCTAATAAATCGTCAAAAACATTACGGGGTTTATAAAAAGCAGTTTGGCGTTTACGTTTTGGGGATACCTCTTATATATTTTTACTTTTTTTTCAAGGGCATGCTGAAAAAAAATTAATAGGATTTACCATATGATTTTTTAATTAAAAACTTTTTTTTTGGAGTAAGTTTTAAATTATTAAATTTTTTGTCTTTCAAAAACAGTTTATAGATGAAAATTTATGAAAAAAACGCTAAAGGGATGCCTGAAAATTTATTTTGGTCATATGAGATTTGAAGGGATGGGAAAAAAAAAAATAAAAAACGGAGTTTAAAAACAGGAATTTTTTTGGATAAGGGGAAATGGCACCGGCGCAAGGGGGGGGGGGGCATATTTACAGTTGCCAGCGTTCTTTTTATTTTTTCATTTTTTTAATTAAAATTTTTGTTTTTTGTTTTATTTAATGGAAAAATTTACCTAATAAACATTTTAAAAAAAACTGTATACAAAAATTTACCTACCTGTAAATTAACGCAGAAATTAGAAAAATAAAATGGGACATGGAGGGCAGACTTGAAGGAGTAAATACCCGGTGATAAGACCCCTTAAAAATAATTCTAGGTAAAACGATATTTCCACGAGTGGCCAACTTTCTTTTTCAAGGGGGGGGGGTACGAATCAAGGTGGATTTCAGGAAATCGGAGAGAAAGGTAAGGCTGGATAAAACAAGTAGATTTCAGATGGGGACTTGGGAAAGTTTTAACATGGAAATAGGGATGGATATCTGTTTTTACGGGTTAAATCAGAGGGGAAATATGGGAACATTTTAGGTTTATCCAATGAATGGGTTTTTAATTTGTGGGGAAACTAAAAAACTAATGGGGGCTTAAAAGAGGTTTTTTTCGATTTTATGGATTCGATATGGGGGGATCAGGGGATTTCCCGGGATGGTTTGATGGCAGCCCAAAAAAAAGTTCAATCTCCGTAATGTTCCATATAGGGGGCCCACTATTACAAGTTATGTAAGGGATGAACATCTTTGGAAATTAATTGGAAAGTTTAACACGTTTTGGGGTCTTATTGGGGAGTTGTTGGATTCAGCAGTCGGAAAAAAAAAAACCCGGTTACGAGGGCCAATTTTCTTGCGTTTCAGGGTATAGTATTGCCGGGGATTCTAGTAAGACGGGTTTTGTCCAAGTGGAGTTACTAGTAGCGGAAAATTTTGCTTCAACAGAAAAAATAAGTTGAAAAAAATATTGGAAAATGAATTTACTTGTTAGGTCAGGAAGGGGTCTCGTTTAGGGAGAAATAACGTTTGGGAGGTGATTTTTTGGGGATTTTATTTGAAAAAAATTTATTTTTTTGTTTCTCCAAAAAAAATTTTTTTCACACTACCCATTATTTCCAAGGGGCTTGTGATTAATGATGAATTGGGAGAATTATTTCTATATTTGCAATTTAAAAAAAGGGGGGTTTCATTTTTTTATTAAACAGATGGCCAAAACAATTTTGTTTCATGGCCGTACGTGGTGGAAATGAAACCAGTGGGTCAGGGTTGTGGGTTGGGGGGAAGTTTTCCAGGCTGTATTTTTTTAAAAAAAAAAAAAACGTTGTAAAGGGATGTGGGGGACCCGAGGAAATTACTTTACCTTGCGGAAAAAAAATACCGTGCGGGGGGGACTTGAGGCAAAAAGAAAAGCGCTCTCGTAAAAAGACATTATTTTTGGTTTAAATTTGAAGTATCTTACTTGCCGAACGGTAGGAAAAAACTTAAACAAGATTAATTGGAGGAAGTATTGAAAAGGGGGTAGGATTTTACGGGGAAGTTTGTACATAAGGACCCTTGGGAATTATTTCGGATTCTATCAAATCAGCTCTTGATTCAAACATTCGAGGAATAAGGTTCTCCCGTGCAGTAATTTGTTTACGCTCTAATGCAGAGGAGGGACTACCTCTTGGTTGTACTTAATTTATTAAATCTCACAAGAACGGTTCATTTTTTCTATAAAAACAATATAATTTATTGGTAAATTCGGTACCAGACATTTACTTGGGGATAGGAGTTATTTCAGGAAAGAGCTGGTTTTGTTTTGCACTTCAAAAGTTTGGAAAACTGTTTCTCTTTAGTTATTCAACAGAAAAAAACTAAGGATTTTTTGGTGTGGTGTACTCGATAAAAATAAAGTTACAGGAAATAAGTTAGGGGGGCTTTTTACATGCATAGTCGTTTCCCTAGGCTTTCCACCATTGGGGGAACCTACGGTTTTTTTTTCCGTCTGAAAAAAAAAAAAGCTAAATTTATATGAAAAACTTCCAATAAAAGGATTAAACTTTCAGGGGCAAATTTGGATTACCAAAAATGGCCAATTTGTTTTCTTTCTTCTCTTTACAGATTGTTCGGGGGAATAAAAAAAAAAAAAATAAACGGCCATCAGGGTCAGTGTGCCAGGAAAACGCTTGAAGTGGAAGGGGGATAATCCCATATTTTTTTGGGTTTAAAAAAATGGAGGTGAATTTCTGGGATGGTCTCTCTCGGGGATTACCTTTAATTTTTTTGATTATTCAGCAAATTATAAGATTCATGGAAATGAACTTTAAAAAAAAAAGCATTTAACAAAAAACATTGGAAAAAAAAAAAAAAAAAAATTTTTTTTCGGACATTTATCTTTTCCAGGCAAAAAAAAAATAAAAGGTATTTTTGCATGGAAAAAACAAAAAAAATATTTGTGAGATCATTCGGAAGTGAATTTACACAAACAACCATAAGATCATTTTTAGGGTTGTTTGTGTCAACTGCCTTTGAAAAAAATAAAAATGGTTGAAAAGCCCATATTTACTGGGTGACTTTTGGCTGTTTTTAAAATAAATGGCTGATTATTTCCTAGCCGCTGCTCGGGGAAAAAACCAAAAAAAAAACTTACAGGGATTGAGAGGGCTCCCACACCCCGGAAATCTTGTTGGTCCAGTAATCCACTGGTTTTTTATTAATTTTGGATTTATTTCATTTCGGGGGGCAATTGGATTTTAATTAAAACTTTTTCTTTCTTTTCAATTTCCACAAAAAAGGGAAGGAAAAGAAATAACTTAAAAGTAAGTGAGGGGAGTAAAAAAATCACCCAGATAACGTTTGTAATAGGGGGGAATAGTTGTTGGGTAGAGAGTGGAGGGGGCATCCCCCATACTTCCCTTGGTTCCCCCCAATCCTTCGGTAAAAAAGGGAGGTTGTAGTCAGGATTTGGCTGGTCAGAGTTTTGGTTGGGCCAAAAAAAAAAAACACTTTCTGTAATGTTTTAAATTAATTAAAAACAATTAGCAAAAAAAAATGATAAAGAATCTCATTTCAAAAAGAACTTAAAATTTCCCAGGGGTAATAAAACACATTTGCATAACCGTTTCTTTTAACAAAAAAAAAAAATGGTTTTACTTACTCAACGGATGCGTTGGGCCAAAAAAAGATACAGGAGGATGGAAAGGAATAGGTTGTTTTATATTCTTTTAGTGGGTCCATCTTTTCCTGGGCATGTCGGAAGGAGGGGGGGGGATGCTCCGCCGTTTCGGAGTCCCGTCCACAGGCCCATGTTTCCAAGAAACCTTCCCCACTGGTTTAAAAAAGATGATATCTTTGATTTTATTGTCTCTCCCCGGCGGCTTTGGGCCCCATATCTTTTCCTTTGGAAAAAATTGATCTCAAACTACTTTCAGATTTCAAACCATAATTTTAACCATGTAAAAAAAAAACCAAAAAATTTATATTCAAGCTTTCATCAGCTCCTTTTGTATAAGGAAAATTTTTAAGGGATTAATTCTATTCAAAAAAACAATAAATTAATGAAAAAAGGGTTATCAAGGTTTAACAGTTGGTAGCGAAAAAAAAAATGTGAAAAAACTCCGGCCGATCTATTTTTCAACAATTTTTTTAAAAAAAAAAAGCTAATGGCCAAAATTATATTTGTATTTTATTTATATTTATAAAACAAAGGTCTTATCGTTATCAAGATTCCGGGAAATTAATTATGTTCCCAATTTTTTGTTTTGGGGGGGGACCGTTTTCTTTATATTTACAGTGGAAAAAGCTCTCTTTCCGTAGTGAAGAAATACTCTATATGCAGGGGGGACATTTTTTATAAAAAAACCCTCATTTTCAAAATTTTAAAAAATAATTTTAAAAAGGTATTTACTATGGTTTCTTCCACATACCGGGAAAAAAAAACTCTCTATTACGGGAAACGGGGCCAGCCTTTTGGGAGCCAAGGGTATGGATTTGAGTTTCATCTATTTTACACAAGAGGGCATGGAAATCAGTTTTTGTAAAGATTTTCATTTTCTGAAGGGTAGATCAATGATGTTACATTTTTTTTTTTTTAAAAACATTTTGGGGGGAAAGGATGGTTTAAAGAGTTCATTTTTCAAAACTAGTGTTTTCCCAAATTGCGGGGATGGGACCGGAGGGGACGAGGGTTCTTGGTCTTGCCAAAAAAACTCAGTCTTACGTGAGGGATTCTTGCGGAACTTATTAACTTATTTTTACTAGAGAGATTATTTTTACTTGTGTTTTTTTTTTTTTAGTTAGGGGGGAGGAAGCTAAAAAACTAAGTCTTGAATGAAAAAATTAGAAGGGGATCTTATAATAAACAACTGCAAAGGCCATTTTGGTTTACACCATTTGTTTAACATATTAGTTTATACTTATATAAAAATTGTTCAAAGTATTTGTAAAACTAATTTTTTTGCCTAAAATTTTTTATTCGGGGGGGAAAAAATTCGATTTTTTTTTTAGTATGGTATTGGTCTTGGGGCAAAATAATACCCAGGGGGATTGGGGGGGGGTACCGGGGATTTGTTGGTCTTGGTCCTTGGCAAATAAGTGCTGGGGGGACAAAGGACCGATTTTCGGGCAATCCCAACTAAATTTCGCCCCGTTTAGGGAAGTGCGGACGGCCTATTGGTCTATTTTTTTATATAAATAGGGATATAATGATTTGGAAAAAAACCTTCTGAATGGGAAAAGGTTACAAATTGTATAATTTTCCCGGGATTTTTAAAAGTTAATATTTTCTTAGTTCCGTTTTACATAAATTCAATATAGATTAAATCAAGGGATTAAAAAATGAAACCTGTTTTGTTTAAAATAAAGTTTGAGATTTTGACCATAAAACTGTTATAAAAAAAAACCCTAGATATGTGTTAATTTTTTTTGAGGTTCAATTTCGTGAAATTTCGTTAAACATAAAATTAAATTGGGTCTTTGGGATTCCTTTTGTATCCAAATTCATTAAAATGGGGGCATTTGCTGATATTATTTCAAAAAAAAAATTATACCATTGAAATAAATTAATATTTCGGGGGACAGTTGTAAAAAAGGGTTAGCTTTAAAAAAAAGGTAATGTTTTTCGGGGATTCCCTTTGAAAAATAATTTTTTCAGCCTACTTAGGTTTTATTTGGTTTAAAATTTTACTATCCCCTTTAGGATAACATATCTGGAGGTGGGACGGTTTTATTTGAAAAAAAATGTGAGCAATATTTTTTTGGACTTAAAAAAAAACGGGGGGCATCCAATTCTTTTTCAGTTCAAAAGCCCTTTCGGAAAGACCAGTAGTATTATCTGGCTCTATTTCCTATGTTGGGACAAAAAAACCAAAAATTTTTCCTATACGAATATTTTATAGTGTCCGTTTTGGCCCATTATAAAAGAAAGGGGAGATTGGTTTCCGGGGGTGGGCGGTCATAAAATAGGTAAAATTGTGGCAAGGCAAAAAATTTTTTTATTTTAAAGGCCAATATCGTTTCGAAACCGGGACTTTTGGCAGGTTCATTCTTCAGGGGAGGTGGTGTTTTGCTAGGGGGGAAGGTTTTCACTTTGGAAATAACACAAAAACTCCTAAAGGCTGAAAAACAACCATCCCTGGGTGAATTAAGGACCTTTGGGCAAAAAGTCGGTTTCGGGGGAAAAAAAACGTTGGCTTTTAATTTTAAAATTGGCTTTCTTGGCCACTATTGTAAAAGACTAATTTTATTTAACCGCCACCCGGACCGTCTCCTGCCTTTTAAAAATCCTTTTTTCCAATTTACCATTGATCCCCTGGTTTGTTCCAGGAAAAAAGAAAAAAATTCTGAAAAAAAAACTTTTCATTTGGGGAGCGAAACCTTAAACATTTTTTCATCCTAATTATCCTTTGCGACATCCTTATTTTACCTTCGGGGGGACCCTTTTATTCCCCCATTGGTCGTCGCTGGGGAGGGTTGAAACCGCGGGGCAGTTTTTTGGCCCCGGGAGACTTTTCTTTAAAAATTTTAAGGGGGAAATTTATTAAGGTGTTTGGTGGTTCAAAAATAATGCTGGGATAACCGGGGGGGGGGATTAGGAAGCATTTTTTAAAACAATTTGTGGGGGGGGAGGGGGAAAGGATGTTACCCATTTGTTCCGGAACTGGTTCAAAAGCCTTATGTGCTAATATTTTTATGGGTTGGTACAGGAATTTTTCCCTCTTTTTGAATAGATTCGGTTCATATTTGGAATAATTATTTGGTTGAGAAAAATTTCTGATTTGTCCTTCATCCATAAAAAAAAAAACAATTTTCTTGGGGGGATTAACTAAAGAGGTTGAAAAATAAAGATAGAAAAAATTGGAACGGATAACAATAAAACATAGAAGGAATTTTTTGTAGAGAGTTTAAGTTTAGAAGCGATTGGAGTAGGGGGTTGGCCAAAGGAAGATGCTAAATAAAACAGATTTCGTTAAAAGTTGAGAAGGGCTTAAAATAGGAAGGAGAGGGCCCCCCAGTTATTTTTGGGGATGGTTTTAGGCCAGAAAAAACCAGGTCCCAGGCCATACAGTCTTCCATCTTTTTTAACCATCCCCCCAACAAAAAAAAAAACACACAGGGGGGGGGGGGAAAGGGGCTGGTGAAACCTTCCTTTCCCTTACCCCTCTTATAAACAAGTAAATTTTCGTAATCTACACCTTACTACAAAATTAATTTTTAGGCAAAAAATATATTCTAATTTATTTACTTATTTTTTCCAGGTTTTTTTTGTAACTATTATTAAAATCAAACCATCCCAATTTAAAAAAAAAAACACAGGGTATATTAATTCTTCATTTCTTTCACAACAATTATTATTTTTCCCCCAATTTTTCAGGTTTTTTCTCTTAAAAACCAGAGTAGTATTTCTTTTTTTTCAACAAAAAAAATTTTCATTCTTGGGGAAAATTTTGGCGGCGTCGCGACTATAAGGGGAAAAAAAACAAAAATTTCGGGTATGGGGAGCCTTTCACCTATTCAAACATTACAGGGGGGAAAAATCCAATTTTAATCTATCAAATTCCAAAAGTTAAAAAAGTTTATTATTTATTTAATTTGTTATTTGAATGTGAATACTTAAAAAATAAAAAAAAAACAAAAAAAAAACAATTCATTCTTCATCTTTTATTTTATTCTGGGTGGGGGACGGAAAAATCCCTTAGGACTAAATTAAAAAACGAAGGACAAGAAAATTTATGGTTTGAGCCTCGGATATATTTTATACATGTAATTTATTTAGGCGGGAACAAAGCTAAGGAAACCAAATAGATTTTAAATGGAGGATAAAAAAAATAGGTTAGGCACCGTTAGCGTAAAAAAATTTTCCGGCACCACCAGGGCATTATTCTTATCCAAAAAAAAGCCCAAATTAATTAAGTAAAAAAAAATAAAAATTAAAAATGCAAAAATTATCAAAAAGATAAAAAAGGAAAAATCAAAAAAATGTTTCCTTATTATCATAAATTATAATACGTACCAAAAGGACAAAAAACAAAAATCAATTTTTCAAAAACTAATTCCATGCTGTTTGGACACCAACACCATGCATTTTATAGATATTTCCAGTATAGTTTTGGCTTTAAAAATACTGTTTCCGATTTTCAATGAAATTTTTTTTTTTTATCATTTTTGTAGGGGAACATTTTTAGTATTTCTTTTGTATAAATTCAAAAGGCATAAACGAGGGGGAAAAAAATGTGTTTTTCCTTGACGTATTTTTTCGACAAATTTTAAAAGTTTGGTTTTCTTTTTAATAAACTTGTTTTTGCCTGAATTTTCCGTGGTGTTTATTGGGGGACTATTTTTTTGGGCCCGCCTGAAGGGAGAAAGGGGAAACAAAGGCCTTCGAATTAAGCCCTCAATCTTCCATTGGAAAACCAGTGAAAACAGGAGGGCGGGTCCTTGATGAAATTCCCGGAGATTGGGAATCGTCAAAAAGGCAATTCATCCAAAACGTTTTAAGGTTTTTTCAACTCGAAGGTCCCCCTCTAGGACGGCCTTTCCATAATTACGTTGGGCAGCAAATAGTTCGAAAGTGGGGGGGGAAAATTATTAATGAGGTAAAAAACCCAGGGGAATATATACCGGATTTCCCAAAAAATCTGGAAAAATAAAAATTATTAATGTTTACCTCAACAAGTTCATTCAAAAAAAAGACATGTTTGTCAACAAAAGTAGGTGAGGGTTGAAAATAAAAATTACCAAATTAATATAATCCTAATCAAAAGGGGACTTCCTTGTTCCCTACCAGTAATCCTTTAACAATCCCCCACTTATTTTTTTTTCCTGTTGGATACAAATTCCCGGATTATTACCTTAGGAAATACAACCTGGATTTAGTTTGGTTACCCCAAATTGCGGGGGACTAAAGACGAAGTCTTATTGGTTATTTTGGCGCTCTTTGGCCTTGGTCTGGGTCTTTGCGCAAAAAAAGAGTCCCGGCTAGGTTTTTTTTTATAGTTTTAACCTTTTAACGGGCCGTATTACAATAGGAAAGATATTTTTTACTGTAGTTTTTTCGATAGAGGAAAAAAACCTAAACTAAAAAACCAGAAATTGGAAAAAAAATTGGAAAGTGTTTAAAATCCAAAAAAAGTATATTGCTTTACAAATTTCTTTTTTAATATATTGCAGTAACACTAAAAATTGTCAAATAACTTAGTAAAATTATATTTGGCCTTTTACAATTTTTGTCAAACAAAAAAAAAAATAACACGATTTTATTTTTTTGGAGCTGGCTTTTGATCTCTGGGTTATCCTGCAAATCGCAGTTAAACCGAGACCGATTTTTCGGGGGCCCAGGCACATAAAAACCTGATTTTAACGGGGGGGGACTCCCCTTTTGGGAAATTCTCCCCTTTCATTACCAAGATTGGAAAACGGGACTAACTTTAAAAAAACCGGACCTGGGGGGGGACGGTTTTGTCCACTACTTTCAATGGCAGGGTTTCTAGGGGGGGGGGGACAATCTAATACGTTCTAAACTTCCAAATTTTAAAAATTTACGAAACAGGGGGACTCATTATTTTTTAAAAAATGGGTGGGGGGACTATAATAAGGGGGCTAAAATTTGATTTAACGGGGTCCGGGAGATTTGGGGTCTTTACTAAAACCAATAAAATTCCTTTTCTATATTCCAATCTTTACAATTAAACTAAAAAAAATCTTTAATTGCTCCATTAATTTTGTCTCAAAAAAAACCAATAAAATCATTTAAAATTTTAAACCGGACCTTAAATGTCTAAACAATTAATGTTTTTTTTCCGGATTTTAGGAACAATTTTTTCCCAGATTTAACCTATTCCTTCAATTTTTAATAAATAAATTCTGAAAACCATACGAACCTTTCTTGTTTCTTAATCTTGCTTTCCTCTCCTCGATTTCCTAATAAAATAAACCATCGCGAGGGGCGTCTCAGAAAAAGAGGGTTTTGCCTTTAGGGGGCTCATGGGGGACGTTTTCTAATTTTATTTTTAAGTAGAAAATAAGATATTAATGAAAATTTTGCATTAACAATGGATTTAGTTTTTCCTCATTTCATGATTTGTATATTGGGGTCATTGTTTTTACCCCTTATTTTTTCCGAAAAATTTTAACATTAGTTTATTATTTTTTTCTGCTGTTTTTTTCAGTTGTTTAATTTCAAATTTAAATAAAAGTTTTAAAACTTTAAATTTATTGCCTGCTAAAAAAACAAAAATTATTTCGTATTATTAAATTTTCCTAGAGTTTAAATATGGTTTCTTTTTATTTAACCCTTTTTTGTTTTTTTTTGCATTTAAAAGGGAATCACTTTAAAATAAAACATCATTACACTATTACCCATTAGAATTGCTTTTTATTTGTTTTTGCCAAGGAGTAAAAATTTTTACGTTATAAAAAAAAAAAAAAATATAAATAATAACAAAAATAAAAAATAAAAAATAAAAATACAACGAAAAAATTAAATCAATGGGTATCCGCTTTAAGGGTTTTGCCATAACAAAAAAAAATAGATCATTTACAATTTTATATTAATGAGACCCAGGCAAAGTTACTGGATTACAGATGATATAGTTTTTATCTTCCAGTAAATTTATAACAAAAAAAAAAAAACTGTTTTTTAAAAAATTTAAACTTTTTTAATTTAAATTAATATTGTAAGATTTTTTTTCGGCTCAAGAAACAATTTGTATTGTGTGGGAGGTTATTTAACCAAACCAGAAATATTTAAAAACTAAAAAACAGTGAATATTATTTTGATATATTTTTCTATTCTATAAAAATTATGCTAGCTTCTTAAAAGTTAAACAAAAAAAACGATTATTTTGTTTAGTTAATTTTAATTCTTTGTTAAAAACAAAACCCATACAAAAAAAGGTTTATGTTAAATCGAAAAAAAAAATAAATTTTTCATAATGTATTATATTTAAAATTAACGATGTATTTTCTTAACGTTCAACACTTTTCAAAAAAAAAAAAACGAATTTTTATCAAATTTCATAATGTTAAACTGTATAAGGAGTGGAAAGGGGGGGGAATCTGGCTTAGGTTTGGATAAAAAACAAAAAAAAAAATAAACTTTTTTCAGGTGGGGTGATGTGGGGGGGAAGGGGGCCAATTCGGGGGGATTCTGGGGATTTAAAAGTGTTTGGGTATATAGGCTTCATTTTTTTTTTTGAATGGGAAAGAAAAAAACATATGTTTATTTTCTTTCTATTTCATCTCTTCAATTTTTACGGGGGTAAAAAATAATAAAATATATCATTTGTGAACTCAATTCTCCGTTTAATTTTAAATCTATTTTTTTTCTACTTTTCTTTTTTCCTCTTTTCTAATATACATTTTCTCGAAATCAAAATATATGGGAAAGGCCCCAAGGTGTACTAAGAATAAAAATATATTTTCAATAGGGGAATTGGGGTGAAATCCCAATATTGTTTCACCTGATAATTTTTAGGGGGGACTGACTGTTTACTTCAATACTTTTTTGGAATAATATATTTAACCATGGGTTTTCTTTTTCAAAATTTATTTCTCCGTTAAGCTAAGCGTGTTTTGAAGCCAGGTTTTTTTAGGTTTCTTTTTTAGAAAGCAGATTTAGTAAAAGGTTATTTTGTTTGTAATTTCTATTACTTTTTGATAATAAAAAATAAATTGCACAAACATCAGAACTTTACTATGTTTAAATTGTAATTTTAATTATTTTAATATAATATTCTTTAAAGCCATTACTATAAATATATATATAAAAAACCCATTTCTCTCCACGCGGATTTTAAAAGGTGTCATTTTGGATACCAACAGGTGATTAATGGAAAAAAATTTTATTAAAAAATATTTGTTAAAGATATTCGTATTGCCTAATTTAATTTTTTTTTTTAATCTGAAAACGCTTTTACAAAAAGATCTACGACGGGCCGCTGCAAGTTTCAAAACACCTTTCGGAGGTGGGGGTAGTCTGCGGCGTTGGGGACCACGTATACGTGGATTAGATTGTGGCATAGGGGCATTTTTGTTACTTTGGCCGTTGGTCGTTTAAAGTTCATGTACGGAAAATATTTGGAAATATATTTTTGCGGACTTATTTGGAATTCATATGTTTACGTCCATAGGTCATTAAGGGATGGTTCTTCGGTAGGTGAGGTTTAGGGTATTGGTGGTTTGGTAATCATGTTGATTGGCTGGGGTGAGTGGGTTTACGTTGGTCGTTTGAGCGGGTTTAAAGGATTGGATGTGCGTTAATGTTCGGAAAAAAAATTTTTAAGCTCGTTCACCCTATGTTTCAAGGTTCCGTAGGGTTTTCAAGATGGTTTTGAAGTTGCGTCTTGTTGGTTATTAATTAATTTGTGTTTATATGAAGGGGATAGTGCGCTTCTGTTAAGTTTAATTATAGTGGCTTACAATTGTTGGGTTTTTTCAAGTTATCTTGCCTTTTAAGTAATTTTGGTTTTAATGTGGTAGATCCATTCTAAGCCTTTTGGTCTAATAAGGGTGAATCAATAGCTATACTGGAAAAAACTGTGTCTTTAAAAACGGATAAAGAGATTTACAGGGAGTTTAAAAAGGAGTAGATGGATAGAAAATTCTTTTTTTGCCACCCCTTGCTTTTAAATTATGGGGGTAAATATTCGGGTCTTTGGTCAGGTTTAGGCCAATTTTTAATGGTTATCAGCGGGGTCTGGGAGGGGAGTTAAGGGTTAGGGTTTTTAGATACGTCAGTTGAATTCTTTGGGTAGAAAGAGTTTTATCGGAGGATTTGTTTGGGGGATTGGTTCCAGCAGGTTTAAAGAGGGATGTAGGGGAACTAGGGGGGACCAAGGGGGACACTCCTTGTACAAACCAACCAAGCTCCAACTGGGATAATATTGGGGATATTTCAATTGGGAAATTCATCGGGACCTTTTTGGAAAAAAAAAAAAACCGATTTGAGGAAGGTTAGGGGAATTTGGGGAGGATTGTAAAAAGAAAAAGGGGGGTGTAAGTGGGGTTTCTACAGCTTGGAAAAAAGAGCAGAAGCCACATTCATGCCCCTCCACCTGGGTCGAAAGGGGGCTTGGACGCCCATCGTCCAGGGGGGAGAATAAAAAAAATTATACTTGGAAAATTAAAATTTCTAATAATACTTTAAATTTAAAGTTCTTCGGGGGGCATTCGATATTGAAAATTAGGGTTCCCAAAACCACATAAAAAAATAGTTAAAGTTAATCGGGAAGTATTTTTTTTCAAATGGGATAGTCGGTTTCTATTTTTTTCATAATAAACCGTTTTGGTGAATTTTTTTTTTTCTGAAATAATTATTTTGTCTAAATTACATTTGAAGAATTGCTGATGGTTCAGTATGTTTGCTTTTTTAAGTTAGGCCAAAAAACTTTTCACTTATATTTTTAAAAACTTTAGCTGGGGGGGGGAAATTTTGGGGCGGAACTTGTTTCCCACCCACACAGTAAAGACAAATTTAATGTTATCACAGTGGGTTAAGGTGTAGCTACAATAAAGCTTCTCATTGTAATCATTTTTTCTCACACCAGTTCTTTATTTGTTGCCATAAAAAAATTCGGTCTTGGGATTCTTGGCACTTTGCCAGACCAAGGGGGCCCACTAAACTGTTGAGCAAGGGAAACAAGGGGGGGGAACCAATGGGATGGTAAAAAAAAAATACGATCTTTTTTGGGATTTAAAATAATTTTTAAGAATAGAAATGGGAACAGTTTTTTATTGCGTATTAAAATATAAATTAGGTAGGCCAGGGGGGAGGTCTGGGGGCCCATTTAGGTGTCCAGTTAAGGGATAGTTTCATAAGTGAAGGAAAAAGTATCGATAGTTAAAAAAAAAAGTTAACCAGTTATAAAAAAAAAAAAAAACAAAAAACATGTTATTTTTATTTTAACCAAACCTTCAACAAAAAAATATTTTTATACTCCACAAAAAAAAATATTTATTTTCTACTATTTATTTAAAAAATTATGGGACTACTATTTTTATAATAAATATTCATAAAAATGGGGACTAAAAAATACATGTTTATTTATTACTGAAAGAAAAATATTTTACCAATGGGCGAACAAGACAAAACAAAAGCAAAAAAAACCGGATAGTAGAGGATCTTAGGGTTTCAAAAAAACAACGGAACTCATTTGTAGGGGAAAAACGTTATATATTAATTAATAAAAAATTTTAGGCGATTTAATGGTATCAAATGTCCAATTGGGATGTTAAAAGTTTGATCCTTAATGCAAATCAAAAAAACAAAAATGGCCTAAATTATTATGGGACATATATTACTTTTTGGGAACTTTAAAAATTACGGATATTTTTATCAGCCAAGCGCATTTATTATTTTAAAAACCTTTATTTATTCGAAAAATTTACCAAAATGGTATTTCTTTACATTTCAAAAAAAATAGAACAAGAAAAATTTTGGTGGGGAAATAAATTTTTAACATGGGAACATATACAAAATGGAAGAGAGAAAAGTAAAAAAAAAACCATTGGTAGGGGCATTCCAAATATATTTTATTGTTTCCTACTAATTAGAACTACGTTTCATTGAGGCCACTTTTTTTTTTCAGATGCCTCGGAGGGGTTATTTAGGGGATCGAGAGGAAGGGACAAGATCTAATAAAAAAAAAAAATAACAATGGGAGGTTTTTTTTCGCTATGGTTTTTCAAGAAGGGGGTTTTTTATGGAAAAAAGGATTAGGTATCCTGGATTGTGCTTTTTAACTCATAAATCTGGAAAAAATAATTTTGGTACATTTAAGGGTCGGTTATGGGCATTGAATTTTTAGGGTTTTTTGGATTGGCCCAAAAGGATTTGGTACACAAAGGGGAAATTTGATGGTTTTTAGTAGGGACCCCCCAAAAAAAATCCTCCGATCCCGTAAATCCATAAATTGACTTTTATTTTATTAAATCGTGCAATCTGGATGGGTCTGTTACGTTATTAATTGATTAGTTTAAAAACGTTTGCTCCGTAAAACTGCTGAAGTTAGGACGGGAAAAAACAATCGGGGTCGCAGGGGGGGGGTTTTTGTTTCGTTTCAAAATTTGGGTTATTTGGAGGTTTTTCCAAGTGGAGTTCGTCTACAGAGTTTTTTACTGGTTTTTGGCCCGGAAAATCGGGTTTGGCTCCTTGCGAATTCGGAAAAAAGGAACCCCAAGAGAAGGGGGGGGGGACCATAGTTTCTTAAAAAACTGTTGGCAAAAGGAAAGGGACCCCAAAGAAAAGGGCCTAAAAAATAACAAAAAAAAAAAATCGTTTTTTACGCTGAACCACCAAAATGTTAAAGGACCATAAAAATAGTTTTACTAAATTTTATTTTGAGGGGGGACAAATGGTTAGTTTACTTATGTTAAAAATTATCTGGGGTATACTAAACAAACCAATATACTTTTCTTGCATTACAAAAAAAGAAACTACATAAATTTTCCCATTGGCGTTATTGTGGTTTTTCTTTTGCTTAAATCTAAAAATAATTTTTTTTAACTAATATCTCTATAGTTTTAATAAGCTAGTTAAAAGTAATACTTGCAAGGGGGGGGGGGTGCGACTTGTTGCGAGGGGGGGGGGAATCCTTGCGCAAAGTCCAAAAGGAGGACCATGAACCTGGGATGAAGTTCCCAAAGGGGGGGAACTCGTTATCCTCGGGGTCATTTTCTCACCATCCTTTGGGCCAAACCCATACCACCGTTCCCCACATTTCACTAAGATTTTATTTAAAAAAATCTAGGTTGGGGGAAAAAAACTAACGTCTATCTTTAATCTTACTATTTTTTAAAAGCTTTCTTCGCTGTGGGGAAAAGGTATGTTATTTGTAAACTCCGTTTACAATTTTTTTTTTTTTTTTTTTGGCGTTCTTTCTTTACTTTAAACAAAAAAAAATTTTCATTTTATTTATTATCGGCAAAAAAAAAAAAAAAAAAAAAAAAAAAATATAAGGATGAAGGTTTAAACTTAACTTTTTATTTTTACTTTGGGGAGTTTTTTTTGCTGGAATAATACTTATTCTTTTTACATAAAACTTTTTTACACGAAAAAAATATTTTTAGCTTTGCTTTGAATAAGATATTGTTTGAGGTCGGGGGGGGGGGGGGACAAATACTTTGCCGATTGACCTTTTACAAATGGACTTTGAAGGGACAAAATATTTGATTTCTTTTTTGAATTGAGCCTAGGAGGAGGGTTCGAAAGGGCATCGATCTTAAAAGGGGCGGGGCCGAATTTAACGGGGCCCATTTTGCTACAATTGGGTTTTACTCACTGGTGCCATTTTTACTGGTTCTCTCTTTACAGCTTTCCACCTTTGCCAAAAGGGGGCCCCTCCAACTTCGTAATAAAACTGTCGGGCAATAATTCTCCCCGAGGGGGCCTCCGGGTTCCCAGCCTCCCTCTATGATATCGGGATATTATGGAAAAGGCACGGCTTTCACCCCCAACACCGCCTCCTTTATTGATAAATTGGTGACTCGCCTCTTCACCCGGCCACCCATCACCCCCCTTTTCACTCGTCCTCGGCACCCCTTCTTGGACATCACCAATCTAAATCTTTTTAATTTTAACTTCTTTATTTGAAAAATTATTTTTTTAACGTCCCATATTATTTTTTAATCATTTATATCCTCAGGGGGGGAACATTTTTCCTTTCGATAAAAACCTTCCAAAAAATCTGATGATTTCTTTTCATTTTTTCGGATTCTAAAAAATACTGGGTAATTAAGTAATTAAACCGCGCTTTGGCAAAAAAAGGCTCTTAGTGTGGATACTCAGTTTTGTGAATCACGTTTTGTTAGGGTGGCATATTAAGGGGGGCGCATTAATTTAATAAAATAAACCTCATTTTTTTACATAAATAGAACATAAGGGGAAAAAAAAAAAAAAAAAAAAAACAGTTACCACTTTTTACAAAAAAAAAAACCCCTTTAGTTTTTTATTTTAAATGAGGAAGTATATACCCTAAAAACAACTATATACGGGGGGACCCCAAAATTAAACCCCCCATAAATTATAACGGACGAGTAGTTTTTTTTTTTTTTTGATCCGGTCCACCCACAAGGGTATTAATATTATTTAGGGATACTACAAGAAAATGTTATCTTGTCATTTTTGCCTGTTTTCCTTTGGAGGGAGGGGGGGACACAATAAAAAGGTTACCTTGAGAAGAGATACAAAAAGAGGGGGATGTGGCCTGTGGGCTGTCTGGTCTTGAACTTCCGAGGATTCAGTTTTTTCTATAACCCGCAGAATCCAGTCCACGGCGGCATTTGGGCCCAGCGCCCAACCCACACACTCAGGGGCGGGTGGCAGCAGGAGCAGAGATCCAAGACACAAGAGTTTCCCCGGTTTCCCCACAACCCCAACAGTTTTTTCCCCCACCCCCTGTATTAATTTATCCCAATAAAATATTTTTTAAAATTTAACACACCTATTTACTTTACATCGGGGTGGGTTTTTTACTGTTAGGGCTTGTATTTAAAAGGGTTTTGTTAAACCCCCATTTTATCGTTTCTTTATTTATTTTTTCTTTTTTTTTAAAGGGTGGTTAAATTATTTTTTTACTATTTTTTTCTTTTAAATATATTTTATTTTTTTTAGAATTTTAAAACCATTTTCCCAGTTGTAAACATTAATTTCCTTCGATGGGGGGACCCACCCAAAAAAAAAAACCTGCTTAATTATGGACAGCGGTTTGGTTTTACTTTCCAGAAGGGGGTAGGTGGTCCAATCAAAAACCCAAACTAATTAGGAAGACTGATGTTTTTTATGTTTTTTTGGAGATGAAAAATTTACCCCCTTTATTATAAAAAACCACTATTCTTTCAACAGCCCAACATCAATCAATTTATAAATTTTGTCTTAGATCCAAATGTGTTTAATTGTATTTTTTTCCCGCTCTCAATGTATACTTAACGGTAACAGATTTTCATCTTATTTTCAATCTTTTCCTGGGGGCCTTGGGCCTTTCTCCGACACAATCTTCCCATCTTCGAATTTAGGATCAGTAAAAGTTGATTAAGGAAAAAAACTTTGGGAAATAAACTATGGTCTTATGGAAAAAAAAGGATTAGAAAAAGAATATTTTAATCATCGTGGATCAAAAATATCGTAAAAATGATTTTCTAATATATTATATTGGGAAAAAATACACATAAATCTGGGAGATCTTGGATTGGCTTTCGGGCGTAATAATAATTATTCGAAACATTTTTTTGACTGGGCACCCCCCAACAAGGGTCTGGCATTTCTACCCTGTAAGAAGTAATAATGCTAACAAGGGGGAAAAATATTTTTAAAATAATTATTTTTTTCTTAATTTGGGGGAGAATTTTTTCAAACGGTAACCACCTAGTTTTTGTTATAATCTAAAACATATGTTCTTTGGAGAGGGGTTATATAAATAGCTTTTGACATTTGTAAATTATCTAATATGTTTTTTTATTTTTTCCTTTATCTAATTATTTGTCCGGTATTATATATTGGGGGCTGTTTGTAAAAAGTTTCATTTTTTTAGTTTTTTAGTTCTCACAAATATAATAACGCGGTGGGGGATAAATTTCCTCTACGGACGGTCAAAACAGGGAAAACCCAACTTGTAGCAACGTCTATTTTTTTTCGGTTTTAGTTCTTTTTTAATACCCAAATACAAAACATAAATATTTTAAACTTTTGTAAATTTTTGATTTGATAACATAAAAAGGGGGGACTTTCTTTTTTTCTTCTTTCTCACTTCTTTCTTTCCCAACCTAATAAAGGTAAACCCACTCTCTCTATAGGGTGGGGGGGCTGCGGTGTTAGCACCCAGGGGAACGGTGTCTCTCAAATCCCACAGGAGGAGATGAAATTCCAACGGCCAGTATCACCGATTTGAAAAAAAAAAAAGCAGTGGTATAAAAAATTTAAATTTATCTTGCCAGTAGGCCGGGATCTTCCACCAAACCTGGGGACTACTTTGATGTAGTGGGCGTCCGGCACCCTTACATCACAAATAGTCCTAATTTTTATTATTTTTTTTTTACGGACAAACGTTTTTTTTTCTTTTAGCCCCTTCTAGGGTCATTTTTTCAAGGAAAAAATTTATAAAAATATTTTAAAAAATTAACCCCTCACAAAAAAAAATAAACAACAATCCTCATAAAAAACCTAAAAAAAACCATTCTTTGCTTCAATATATTCATTTTCAAATTTCTATTTTTTTATTCTTTACTTTGTACTTAATTGAATGATTAAAAAAGATTGTGGTCGGCGGCTTTAAAGGGGGTCTCTTGGGTTTTTATTCTTTCATTGAATACATTAATCTTTATATTGATTAAATGTTTAGCTTTTACATTTCTCTTATTTTACATGAAACTCTAGGGTTTTAAAATAAATTATAAACCTATAGTTTTTATTGTTTAGGGGATTCCATTTGCTTCCAAAAATAAAAAAGGTTTTTTTTAAAAAACCGCATAATTAGTTAAACTAAATGCGTTAATAATAACATGTTTCGGGGGGGACCGTTCTCCCTAAAATTTTTTTTTAACCTCTTTTTCTAAGGGAAAATTTTATTATGTGGGATACTAGTAGTAACAAACAAATAAACTCTCAATAAAGTCTTTCCTGTTGACTGGACAATTTATAAAATGCGTTATTATAGGGGCATGCATATTATATTTTGATGTTCGGGGGGAATGGGCAGATCGGGGATGGATGGGCGGCACAGCTATTCAGCATAAAAAAAAAAATCGGTTCTATCCAAAAAACATTGAGGATAATTAAATTTTTTTTTTGGACTAATCTTTTTTAATTTTTAAAATTGGATTCCAATTTTCAGTTTTCACACCAAAAAACATTTTTTTTTCAATTGCTCGTAATTTGGGAAAAATAAAAAAACAACTACTTTTCCCATTAAAAAAAAAAAACATATTAAATTTAATGGGTTTTCTTCCAGGAGGAGGCTGTGAAAAAGGTAAATAAGGAAAAGGGTTCTTTTGAAATACCCAACCTCCCTTAACGATTTTGTTCTTATTGTTTTAAATAAAAAAAAACGTAAATAAAAAATATAACCATTAACTTGAGGTAACTTTCCTTTTGATAATCGGTTTTTTTTTTTTTTTTCTTTTAAATTTCCTTTAATTTGAGTTAATTTATTAAAACAAAAATCTGGTCTGTTCGACATTGGGGGGTTATAGTGAGTGAGGGTATATAGGAATTGACCCATCTCCATACCCCCCAACAAATATCCGTGTTAACAACAAAACACAAAATATTTAAAAAAATAAAAATTGAAAAACAACAAAAATTAATAATCCACAAAAATTCATTTTTTACAATAGTGGGGGGGGGAAAATAAAAATATAAAAAAAATCT
Organism: Nezara viridula; assembly: GCA_928085145.1. Classification (NCBI taxonomy): domain Eukaryota; kingdom Metazoa; phylum Arthropoda; class Insecta; order Hemiptera; family Pentatomidae; genus Nezara; species Nezara viridula. Next base: position 145,556,944 of record OV725078.1, read on the forward strand.
AAAAAACCTAAAAATAAAAAAAAAAAAAAAATAAGAAAAAATTAAATAAAAACTTTTAAGGGGAAATAAAAAAATTAAAAATAAAAAATAATAAAAAAAAAAAACATTTTGCGCAATACTATTATTACAATTTCACAGGGCAGGGGAAAAAAAAGGGCAACACAATCCCAGGGTTGGGTAAATAAACTCTTGGCCGCTTACGTCTTCACAAAAAACCCGCCGGTCACTTAGGTTTACTAAAAAAGCCAGGGCGGGAGATTTGGTTCGGAGGAAGGGAAGAAGGGGCCACTTTCAGGGCCAACATACACACAGTGTCTTGATGTGAAGAATCTGGCCATTGCCAGAACTCCAAATTTATATAATTTACAAAACGGTCGCTGCGAGGCCTTCTGCCCTGCGTTTAAACCCTTCTTGGAGGATTATGGGAGGGTGGGAAGATGCTTGATAGTGGATTGTGCGAAGAGGGATTTGGGTGGTACGTAAGGTTTTGGTGGAAAATTTGGGAGAAACTTTTTCTGGGATTAGGTCTAGGACAAATAAGGGTGTTGACGGTCATCGATGTAGGCGTTTTGTTGGTTACATCGAAAGGAGCTTCGACTATTGTTCGAAAGGACTGTCTATTAGACTGGAAGGATTGGATGCGCTTGATGTTAGAAAATTTTGCTGATCCCCACAGTTCTAGTCCGTAAGTCCAAATAGGTTTCAGTATTGTCTTGTAGATCAGTAGCTTGTTTTCAATGGAAAGTTTAGATTTTCTGCTTAGTAGTCGGTATAGTTGGCCGTATCGTCGGTTGAGTTCTTGTCTTTTGAGTCTAGTATGCGGGTTCCAAGTTAGTCTTCGGTCTAAATGAAAGCCAAGATACCGGACTGTGTCTGAATAAGGAAGCTGGATGGAATTAAAGAGTACTGGTGGACAGGAATTGCGTCGGAGTGTAAAAGTAATATGTTGGCATTTAGATTCATTAACTTTAATGCGCCAGTTATTACACCAGTGCTCAATCAAGGTGAGATGACTTTGGAGATTTAAGGATGCTATTTCGGGATCAGAGTTGGATGATAAGATTGCGGTGTCGTCAGCGAATGTTGCAAGAAAAGTATCGGGATGAACAGGGATGTCAGCAGTAAAGAGGATGTAAAGCACGGGACCCAAGACGCTGCCTTGGGGAACACCGGCTTTAACGGAGTAGATATTGGAAAATTCTGTTCCACAGCGAACTCGAAAGGAGCGGTCAGAGAGGTAGGATCGGAGGACTAGGTACAAGGACTGAGGTAAATGGATTTTAAGCTTGGAGAGCAGTCCGGAGTGCCATACCCGGTCAAATGCCTGTGCAATGTCCAGAAAGGCACCCGAACAGTATTCCTTGTTTTCTAGGGCTGAGGAAATATGATCAACAACTCGGAGTCCTTGTTGAACAGTAGAATGTTGAGAGCGAAAACCAAACTGATGGGAAGGGATATTTTGGGATTCTATAATGGGTAGGATTCGTTTCAAAAGGATCTTTTCAAAAATTTTTGAAAGGATTGGGAGTAGGCTGATTGGTCTATAGGATGTTGAGCTATTGAGAGGTTTTCCTGGTTTTGGGAAAAGGATAATAGTGGAGTGTTTCCATAACAGAGGGAAGTGGGTGGTGCGTAGGATACAATTGTAGATATATGTAAGGAATATGACTGCTTTGGATGGAAGTTGTCGAAGGATTTGAGGTGTAAGGAGATCATGTCCAGGAGCTTTACGGAGGATTAGTTTTTTTAATTGAAATTTTACTTCGGAAGGATGAATAGCTTTTGGGGGCAAGGAAAGTGGGATTGGTGATGTAAGGAGTTCTTCTACTGTTACGGTGTGGGCAGGATGGGATTCCGGATGTGAAATAAATGTATTGGATAGGTGAATGGCGAACTCCTCAGCTTTATCTTCGTCAGATGCTGCCCAGGAGCCATCACCTCGTCGGAGAGGATGGGAAATGCGGTGAGGATTTAGGATTTTTGTTGTGGTTTTCCAAAGGGAATTGTCGCGAGAAGAGAGGGAGGATAGGTAGGAGTTGAAGGATTGTGATCTGAAGGTGGCTAATTCCAGTTTTAATTGTTTGCAGTAGTAATTATAGGAGCAGCGGTCGGTAGGATGTCGGGTTCGTTGCCATAATAATCTGGCACGGCGTTTGGTGCGGATTAGGTTAAGGAGGTGTTGGGGTAGAATGGTGTTTATAGGAATTCTGGAGGAGTCTTTTGGAAAGGAGGCAGTCCAGGCGGCTTGTTGGATTGTGGTAGTAAAGGAATTTACGGCACTATCAAGGTCATCGGGAGTTTTGAGGGATATGTTGAGATCAATATTATCGGAGATTATTTGGCGGAAAAGGTCCCAGTTTACTGGGCCCCTAATGAATGACGGTGGAGAAGGTTTGGGAACAGGTTCAAGTGAAACATTAAGGATTAGAGGACTATGGTCAGAGGAAAGTTCATTTAGACGTGTAATGGAACAATTGAGGGGACTTAAGCCGCTGTGGATAAAGAAATCAAGAAGATCAGGATTACGGTTGGGATCTGTGGGCCAGTAGGTAGGAGAGTTGGGGGAAAGGAGGTGAAAACGTTGGGAATTGAGTGCAGACAGCAGGGTTCGGCCACGAGAATTCGTGGTTCTGGAACCCCATTGTTGGTGCTTGGCATTTAGGTCTGCACCCAAGATGAAGTGATGTCCTAAGGAGTCGAGGAGAGAACTGAATTGGGCATTGGATATGGATCGATTAGGAGGGCAATACGCTGATGCAAGAGTGACCGGAAAGGAGAAGGTTTTTATCACGATAGCGGTGGACTGTAGGAAATCATGTATTGGTAATGGGAGTACGTGATGGGAGAGGGATTGGTGTACAATTACAGCAGTACCGGCATGTGCTTTTCCGTCAGGGTGGTCAGTACGATATGTCAGGTATTGTGGTATATTGAAGTGCTGTTTAGTGGTTAGTCGAGTTTCAGTAATTAGTGCCACATCAATGTTCTTGTCAAGTAGTAAAGTAGATAGTTCGTCTGTATGATTTCTAACACCATTCGCATTCCAAAGGAGAATGGATATGGGTTTAGGGATGTGAGTCATTTAAGGATTTTTCACAGGAGGGATGAGGTGAGATACGAGATTCGTGAGGAGTGATATGAGTGGAGTAACAAGGGATTTGAAATCGGTGAGGAAAGATGCTAACAAACTTGTGAGATCTGTTGCATTTGAAGGAGGAGGAATATGAGGAATTTGTTGTTGGTGGTTAGGTATATTAAGATGAAGAGGATTTTGAGGTTGGGTTTGAGGTTGTTGTTGTGGCAGGGCTTGACATTTATCGGTTAAAGTCTTACCTCTAAGTAGTTGGGAGAATGATACATCATTGTTTACAATTCTGGAAGGCTCTCTCTCTCTTCTTGTTCTTAGTGCTTCATCTTGAATCCGGTTTTTCTGGTGTCTGGTTTTGAGATTCTTGTAAATTTGGCAGCCTTTGTAGTTGGCCGGGTGTCCCTCCAAGCATAGGGCACATACTGCTGGATCTTGTATAGGTTTGGTGCACTCTACAGATTTGTGCTGTTCACCGCACTTCACGCAACGCGGCAGATGGTGGCAATATGTCTTCGTGTGGCCATAGGTCTGACAATTATGGCACTGCACGATGTCTCTCTTGGGATATGGCTTCTCAACTTTCACCATTGTATAGTATATTCTTGTGATATCATATATTTTTTCGATACCTGGTGATGGCTCCAAGTCCACGAAAAACAATGGTAGTGGGATCCTATTTCGTAATCCTGGCTGCTCCCTGTCCTCCTTCAAAACGTTTGTTACCTGGCGTACATTGAAACCAAGCGTCGTTAGTTCTTCTTTAATAACTTCAGTGGGGGTTGAGGAATGTAAATTTCTTATCACCACTCGTAAAGCTCTTTCCTGCCTCAGCTGGTAAGTGTGAAAATTCGCATTTGTTTCTGATAAGTACTTCACTATTTTTCGGTAGGCTTCTGCAGAATCAGGTGTTATCTTGGTGTCATTGGTCCTGTTAAGGCATGAATAACTGCCAGAGCAGATTTTATTTAGTTGGGTGCAGAACATCTGGAAATTTTTTATATTTTTCACAAATATCGGAGGAGGCTTTGGTTCTCTGGGTATTGCTGCAGACTCCATTACTTCTTTGTCATTTTGAAGCACTTGGTAGGGGTTTGGAGTAAAGAAAGGTGATTCTTCAATCGTTTCTTGTGCAGACGTACCTGGTTGGGGCTGAGGTTCTGGTTCTGAAGTGTTCATTTTGGTCACTGGAGGTATTTCTCGTAGGCAGCGACGAGTCCTTTGTTTGGCTGGTGAGCTAACTCCGTCTGACCGAGACCTCTTGGGCACCTTACTGGCCATCACTTGCTGATCATACCGCATATCATAAGAGAAAAATAAATAAATAAATAAAAAAAAAGAAAAAAAAAAAATTTTTTTTTTTTCTTAAAATAACAAAAAAAAAAGATGCCAACAGTAAATATCAACTGCTCTGATATACACTTTAACTGTATCACGTGAATAATCAGAGAGATTCCGCTATAAAATTGGTAAAAACTGAGAGAGGAGTTGAGGAGACAACCTTCTCATCAGCTGATCCACTGCCTTCTCCGATAATCGTTAAGAATTTCATTGAGGTCTCATGTTCGGTTAGCTAACATAAGTATTTTTTTTATGTTCTTAATAAAAATGATTTTTTTTTTTTTTTTTTTTTTTTAATTATTATTGAGTTGTTATTTTGCTTCTGTTCATTTTATATTTTCTGTACATAAAGTGTGAATGTAGTCTTACTTCACAATAATTATTTTCCTTGTGACAGAATATTGTATTACTCAATAAATAAAATGAAGAGGAAGTTGCACTGTTTTACTTGGATCACCTTTTTGTAATGGAATTAAAATTTGTAGTTTAAACAAACAAGTCTTTTTATACTAAGACTTTGTCTAAGCTATAGGATGTTAGGGTTAGGAGCTATTTTGTAAAGAAAAATGAAACTCTGAATGAAAATAAGGAAAACTACTTTTAACAAATTGGAAATGAGAAAAATATGAAAACTAAAGAAATTTTAGATAGAGAAAAATAAGAAAAAAAAATTAATGTAACTATTGCCACCGTACAGTAACAAAATATATAAAATAAATTTTTGATGGACATTTTATGGCTATTTTTTCTTACTTTATTTTTTTGGACTGTTTTGAAGTGGCTTATAGAGCGGAAACGCTATAATATAGAAAAAGTGAAATGTCTCGTTAAAAAGATTTTTTAATAATGAAATAAAGACTGTGGGATTAATGAGTTCTTTATTGTAAAATAATTAATCATATCTTGATTAAATACAGTAATTAAATTGAGACCCTATTAAAATATTTACCTTTTTATAATAGAATTACAAACAAAACATATTATCGGCATCTATCATTATTTCAATTACAACTTGATTTAAAAAAAAAATGGGGCGAACGCACCAATTATGGTGTAAATGTAATTTTAGCTAATTAAGACTTTAAATGTAAATAATAACCTTCCTTGTTGATTTAAATATTCCGTTTTTTTCTAGATTGAAGAATAATGCCCTCTATTGACAACTGCATGAACAAAATTCCTAAAAGAACATTTTAAAATACCTATCAGTGTTGTTTCTATAGTGCTCTAAAAATCAGTTTGTTTCATACCTTCCTACTAACAGTTTTGCTAAGAGTCAGTTGAAAATTTGTGTTATCTCATTTTTATCTTTATCTTCAAAGTTGAACAAAAATTTAGAATTTTTTTTTTAGGTATGTCAATTACCGGTACCGAACCCCTGTCCATTGCTTGAACAATTGAAGTTCGGAGTGTCCATCACTTGTGCAAATTTTTTTTTTTTTTAATGTATATTATACCAGCGTAACTGAATATTTTTTTCAACTTTAAAGTTCTAAACAGAAAAATGAGACCCTATGGATTCAAAATCTCCAACGAAGAAGCTTATAACTATAATAATTACGGCGGCACAAAACAAAAAAGACAAAAATTTTGTTAGCTGTGTACATCGCTGGTGCGCTTACACTATATAATTAAATTATATGTTAAATCCCCTATATATTAAATCCAAACAAAATGTATTTATTTTAAATTATTTGTTTTCTTAATCATACGGGAAAGTTAACGAACGTTAAAAAAAAATTCGTTTTTAAATTATTTAAATCATAAATTATAAATAAACAAACATTTTATTTTTTAATCGGACCAGTTTATATTTTTTTAAGTGCTCTGGAAAAATAAATGTATTCGAGACTTCATATCGTCTGGGTATATATCATTAATTACATCCATTATAGATTGTCAGGTTATTAATAATTGCATTGACATAATCGATAAGAATAATGATTATCACTGGTATCTTCAACAAGTAGTTGATAAGTAATCAATGCTCTGTCTACATCTCTCATTAATGTCACACATATATATATATGACCCATATATATTTATATATAAATATATATATATATATATACAATTTGTTTTAACTCGAACTTAAATACTATAGAAAATACAAATTCCAGTTATACCAAAACTGATTAAATACAAAAGTTATTTTTTTATTTCAAGCTTATTCGCTCTTTTCCAAAGTGGTAAATATATATATATACATATATATATATATATATATATATATATATATATATATATATATATATATATATATAAATTTTCTATATTAAAAATGAAAATTTATGATAAACCAGACATACTGAACGTTTGTCATCACGAATAAAAAATAAATAGTAATTGATCTTTTGGATTACAGATATAATTTATCTCCTAATTCTTACATTTTCTTTATTTGATTAGCTAAGAGTTTGTCTAGGTTTACATCTTGGAGAAATGAATTACTTGAAAAGGACGTATAGATTTTTTTTTTTTTTAATACAATTTCTACAAATCATTTCATTGAAAAAATTCGTTTGGGAAATGTTCTAGTTCCAAATGAACTTAAAAACTATCGAAAATTAAAATCCCAGTATATATATATATATATATATATATATATATATATATATATATATATATATATATATATATATATTAATTGGTGATGAAAAAATTTTGATTTGTTTGATTTCCCGTCAATGTTCTTTTTTATTGTAGGAAATTAATAAATACAAAAAATAAATTATAAGAGTCTGCTTTCAATAATCACCGCTACCATTAACGATTGAGGAATTAAAAATATGTGTAGCATTATAATTTTCATAATAATATAATTGTTTATTTATGAAAAAAATTAAGGAACAGTATTCTTTTGTAGATTCTTTAATTTTCTCTCCACAAAATGAGCTAATGATTTACTTCAAAACGATCTTTTGCCATTAACCTAATATTTCTTTTCCTAATATTTATACTAGTCTTTCAAACGTCTTTTTGCTAATGTAGAATATATATATATATATATATATATATATACATATATATATATATATATATATATATATATATATATATATATACATATATGTTACATTAAATTCAGATAAAAGTATTTTACCATTTCAATATGAAAAAAGTGATTTAGCCCATTTTTTGTTCTGTTAGTTCCTTGCAATTTTCTATACATATGTAATTATTTTCCCTTATTATTTAACATTTCAAATTTTTTGGGGGAATTCATATAGGTGAATAAAAGTTTATCTTTTACAATAAACCTAGAACGTCATTGCTAAAAAAGTTTTTCGGTACTTCTATTGTAAAACTTTTATTTCAAAGTTCATTCATTTTAAAATGGATTTTTTAAAAACAAATTCCATAAAAGTTTCATCCCCTCAATGGTGGTAAAGGACAGAAAACTGAAGAAATATCCGTGGAAGGAAGATGTGTCGTCGCATGGATAGGACCGACACTGGGTCAAGGAAGGCCCGAAATAGAGGACCTCGTGGATAACATCTGGACTGACCTGCCTCAAGACATTTCACCTCAAGTCAAAGGAGGGTATATTCGTTCCATTATCGTATATCCAACTGCTAATTTGCATTATGGATATCAGTTGTTATACAGCAATACAAAACGTTATTTTTAACTAAAGATTTGCATTGCTACATTTAAAATTAAAATAATACTCTAGTTATCCCTAGTGCATTTCGGTTTATTTTTCCTTAGCGTAATATATCATAAGACTTAAATAGATTTTTGTTCAGAATTATTGACAAAATAAAAATTATAATTTTTGTATTATGAAACTCGTTATATCACAACGAGGTGACGAAATTATAAATATATTACGCAGAGAGTTTGAGAGAGTAGCGCAGGGATCTCCTAGAGTTCTGCTTTTCTCTCTATAGTTGGAGGAGCAAGCCTGACTTGGAGTTCCCTAGCCTGATTGTAAATAGTGTATATAGGTATGTCCGTATTTTAAAAAATAATGTATTTATCTTTAAGTTATTGTATTTCTATTTATTGTATATACTTTTTGATTATTATTTAGTTATTATATTAATTCTTTTTATTTTATATTTTCTCTACATAAAGTGTGAATGTAAACTTACCTCACTATAACCATTGTCCATGTGACAAAATATATTAATCAATAAAAAAAATTAGTAAATAAAAATAATTAGTTTTATTATCTTATTTTTTGTAGTAAAACTATTGTTTGTTTTCAAGCGGTAAGTGGTGAAGTGTTTTCATTAATAAAGTTAAAAAAAAAAAATGATAATAAGGAAATGTTGTTTTCAAAATATATATATATAACTGCCAATGAAATATGATTAAAAAAAAATCCATCTTGTTAAAAAAAATGTATTTATTTTTTTACTTTTAACGTGTACTGTCATGGAATCTTACATTATACGGTATTTTGATTGTTGGCGTCATAGTCATGGTGGCAGTAAAAATTAAAAGAATTTAAAATGGGTAATAGACCGAAACGTTACAAGCTTAGGTAATATTTAAACTTTTTTTTATTGTTAAAAGATTGTTCATGAATAAAATGTCTAGTAGGGAATATAAGGGTCGGTACGTATTTAAATATATGTATTATATGACATTCGTCGCTCCAGTATTCTCACTACTTTTAATTCTCGCTTATTCAATCACTTTCTTTCCATCCAGTCCCTCTAAAATTGTAAATAGAAACTTCTGTAAATATGTATATATATTATTAGTTTATTTCCCATTAGTTTCTTCTCATTGTCTTTTCATTTATTTATTTTTTTCTTAATCGTTTTAATCTAGAAGATAAATTTTTTTCCCTCTAGTATATCTATTAGTTAACTTTGTAAATACATTTATATATTTATTATGCAAATACATATAAATTTATATATGTATTGTAAATACATCTGAGGCTCAAAAGTCCACATTTCTGTCTTTGTTAATTATACTAAAGGGATTCGTCCCAGAATAAATAAAAGATTAATGTTATTATTATTATATGTATATAGCTTTGTTTCATGGTGTTGTAACATCGACATGTATATAATTAAAAAAAAATATGTTATTACTTTTTGACTTTGCGTTCTATAAGTCCTGAGGAGTTCTAAATGCGTTGACGGCCGAAAAAAAATCTTTAAAAATGAAGTACTAAATTTTATATCTTTAATTGTTTTTTTTGGAACAAAAATTTACGTGGTATGGTTTACTGGAAGTTTTTTTTGTGTTCTGTAATTCATGATACATTGTAACCAATTTAATACTATCAGAAATATATTTTTTTGATGAATTGATGAAAAATGAATTTGATTGGTGCAAAATAAACTAGAAATCCAAGCAAAGCAATGTCAAAATATATATTCTTTTCTCGATTCCAAAGGCCGATTGTAACGAACTTCGGACATGCATTTAATATTTTTTTATTTATAGAACCAAAGAAAAAAAAAATTAGTTCAAATCAGTGACCCACTGAGTGCACAAACCTTCGGTTGTAAGTACATCGAAATGACACAAAGCCATTTACGAACCTCCAGCCCAAGTCCCCATAAACGGGAGAAGTAACGCAGTTCGCGTTTTATTCCCATCATATAAATATCTAATAACCTATGAGGTCGGATCTAGCATACTCGAGAAATGTATTTTTTTCTAGTGATCAAGTCGAGAAAAAACGTCTCTTGAGAAGCATTAAGTCCTGAGTTTACACAGAGACAGATATTAAGAATGTTGTACTGCCTATCTTCCTACGCCCCCGCTTATCCTATTCTTCTTTGTCTATATTGTAGTAACTCTATTGAAGGATAGTTTAATATGTTGAACGTGATTTTTACATGAGGTGATTGTGCCAACTTTTACTGATTAAATGAATACAATTTTCTACGTTTAAACCTTTACCTAAGGCGGAACTCTAACAAAGCTTGTTTTCCTTCTTATTGTCATGAAAATTTTTATTGTCTATTCATGTTATTCATTTTCTTCTAAAATATAAATATTATCAGTTTGCCTACGTTCTTCTGCACATTCTCCAATGCAGCTATGAACAAATGGTCGTATATTGAACTTACATCAATCCAAAATATACGTAAATGCACTTTTAGTGCAATGAGAACTATAAGATAATGTTTATATCGGCTAATATTTTTGTTTCAATACGAATACAGCGAACAAAAGTATTTCTGATAAGGTAAAATTATGACTTATTATACTCCACTATTGTAAAAATTTAAATTTATAACTGTATTACATAGAAAATACAACAAGTAAATGTGAAATTGGTAATATGACATGTACAACATGAAGAGAAACTACCCATTGGTAGAACTCAAATTAAAGTTCTATATTAGAAGGTCATCTTCTTTTCAGACGCCTCGGAGGGTTAGCAGGGATTGAGGAGGAAGCAAGGTTTGAAACGAGAGGGTCCGGATGGTTCTGCAGTTTGTTATGGAAGGATAGGTATTTGGATTAGGCCAAATCGGAAACATATGGAACATTAAGGTCTTTATGGATGATTTTATTTGTGACAAAGTAAGGAGCGTTGAGGATTTTACGAAGGATTTTAGATTGTAAGGATTGGTCACGAGAGGAATTCGATGGTTTTGTGGAGCCCCAAAGCTCAATTCCGTAAGTCCAAATAGGTCTTATTATTGTGATATATATGAGTTGTTTGTGATTGATTGAAAGCTTAGAGGGTTTGTCTAGTAAGTGCTGCAGTAGTCAAAAACGTCGGGCGGCTTCTAGTCGTTTCAGTCTGGTATGGGGGTTCCAAGTGAGTTGTTTGTCAAGGTGGAGTCCTAAGTATCGGATTAGTTCGACTGGGATAAGTAGGGTATTGTTGAAGGATACTGTAGGACAGGGAGTCATAGGTTTACGACGAAGAGTGAAGGTAATTTGATGGGATTTATTGGAATTTATTTTAATCCTCCTGTTTTGACACCATTTTTCAAGACCTGTGATGAGTGATTGAAGAGTTTGGGATGCAATAGATGGATCGTTATTAACTGATAGGATACACGTGTCATCGGCAAAGGTGGTGATGACAGTGTTGGATTACTATTTTTTTATTAATGGATTTTCCATAAATATGGTTTTCTTTTACTTAAATATATATCAATGTATTTTTCTATTATTCTCAATCCACGATTTGATCTAGCCTAATGTTATGTCCCTTCAGGCTTTATTGTATTTCGTTTTGTTTTATTTTGACTTTCTTTTGATATGACCTAACTAGCTTAATATTTTTTACTTCAATATTTAGAACTATTGTACATAGGTGTGAATGTGTTTCATTTATTTTATTATCATTTCGCATTAATCTGCTATTTTACTTATCTTGTATATTACTTATCTTTATGTATATGTGTATATATATATATATATATATATATATATATATATATATATATATATATATATATACATATATATATTTTTTTTTTTCTTTTTCTTACTTGGTTATTTTTATTTATTTTCCTTTCTTATGTACATATTGTGTGAATGAATACAATAGCCCTGGTACCAATTCTCTTCAGTGTGGCAGACTGTATTAATACTCAAGAAACAAAAAAAAGAAAAGACAAATATTTAGAAGAATGTTCAATTACATCTCCATTCTTTAATTTCTGATTTTTTTTTCTCTTTATTTAATATTTGATTTCGTTAGATATAGTTTTTAGAATAATCCCTCGTTAACCACGCTCTAGGTTAAATGTTAAACGATTTGGAATTTCAGATAATTAAAAAATCCATATACTTCCAGACCGAGAAATTTTTTAACTCAAATACATCATTAAACTCCATAATTAGGATATTATATAGCAATTAGTGTTAACATAATTAGCAATATGCAATTACAATAAGCAAAGCTTAAGAAGTTAAAAACATAGACGTACAATATAAAATATGCTATATATCATTATTTAAATGTACATAGTTTTTTATTTTATTAATATACTTTATTTTATTGATGTATTAATTATCTACATATTCATTATTTTTATATAATTTATTTTTTTTATGTAGGATTTCTTATTAGTTTTTGCTACTATCAAAATACAAAAGAATGGTACTTAAGTTAATAATTTTGATAATAATGTGTTGTGAAATTTTATACATCAAGCATGACTAAATTGTAGACATCATTAAATAAACTTATTATTGTTATTATTATTCGCTCTAGGTTGGCGTGATCCATCGAATCTTACAAACTAATTTTATGACCCCATCAAAATAAGTGATATATTTTTAAAGAAATCCTTAGTTAAAGCGTTTCTCGAACACTTCTAGGGAACGGTTAAGTAAAATTTTCGGTCAGCATGAACTTATTTTAGATGCGAATATTTAGTAAACAATTCTTGATCACTCCTTCATCTTTTTCTCCTATGATATTCAGTTTCAACTTTACTCTTGAGAAACGTCCGTTTTATTGAAAAAAATTTCAATTAAATTTTATTTAAAATTTTGTAATAATAAGTGGGAACTTATTATTACAAAAAGTATTAATGATTATTTTGCGCTGGAGTGACTAAAGCTTAAAAAATTATAATAATAATAATTAATAATCCATAGATCTGTTGATCTAAAATACGTGATATTTAAAAATAGTGGCGGGATATTAAAATGTAAAAAAAAAAATCACATCGACCTTATTGATCTTCATTAGAAACGGGACGAAAATAGCCCCTATGTCCCGGATAAGACGAACTTATTTGTTCGTGAAATTTCATTTAACATCAACTTAGTGTTTTTTATCTCTAAATAAAGAATTTATTTTTTTATACAGAGTTCGTGTTAACGAAGGACTATTGTAAAACTAATAAGCATTTATAAATCAGTAGAAGTTCCAGGAATTATCATTTTATAATTTTTTTTTTGGAGGGGGTAGTTTCAGCCTAAAACCTCCCTCCTTCTTCATAAATCAGATAGTGGATAAAGTTACACATAGCAATTGTGATGCTTGATATTTTAATGTCGACTTGAATGAATTTACATGTTCTCATTACCATATTTACATTTTAGTGGATTAATAAAGTATTATATAAGTGAAATAATTTTAAATTATATATAATATTAAAAAAAAAAAATCAAATTTAATTTTCGAAGGATATGTATTTAGGTAATTGTTATAAGTTTTATGTATTTTTTATAAATTCTTATTTTTTGAAATTAATTATAATTTATTAAGATTGAAGATTGAAGACAATTAGAAAATGGATTGCTGTAATTATAGCTTGAAATGATAAATGTATGAGTAGCCTCTTATCAAAGAGTTACTAGGCTCTCAGAAAGTAGATAAAAAACCTATTTTTTTAAATAGGTTCAATTCAAACTGTTTCTGATAGTTTTTTTTTAAGAACGTTCAAGTTGAATCATGAAAAGAAGCATTAGAATCGGTTTAAATCGTAGCTATGTTACAAAAATCTGGTGCGGTGCGGGCATCACATAACTTTCACTTTTCACCCTCTTCTTATAAGAAATAAGTATTTTCAGACAAAGGGGGATTGAAAGTAAAAATTATAAAGGCTATACTGATTTATATTTCAATGTGGATATTTTTATCTGTATAAGCAACCTTATATATATATATATATATATATATATATATATATATATATATATATATATATATATAATATATATATATATATATATATATATATATATATACACATATATATATATATAAATTTTAATATTTATATCGCTATAATCTATATGATTAAATATTAAATAATACCAACGAATTTAGGAAAACCGCATATGTTTGGAATAGGATGGTATAGTCTTGGTATAGGATGACATAATATTGTCGGAGTCCGTATTATATTAAGCTCATGTTACTATGGAAGTTTGTTCTGATGTTCGGACAAGCTCAGGCTCGTATATTGTTTATACCATTTCTTTACGTACAGTAACTAAAATTATCAAGTATTAGTAACTATTTTGCCTTAATTTTTATTTAAAAAATCGATTTTTTTTTACCAGTCTTGCTACAGTTAGGCGGTCTTAGTCATGGTCTTGCAAAGTGCAAGACCAAGACCGATTTTGGGTAACACTATCTTTAATCGGTGTTTAGGATGACGCTGGTTTACATTGCATTAGTTAAAGTTTTTTTTTTTTTTATATTTTAAGGCTTCAACCATTTGGGTCATCATTATTGCCTTATTTTCACTGAGAATTAGATTTTATTTTCAAACTTAGAACGTTTCAGAAAAGAAAATAGTTTATCAACCTCATTCGTATTGTCTTGTAAAATGGAGTGTTATAATGAAATATAAATTATAATGAATGTTATATACTGTCTTAATTGTGGATTGATGGTTGACAGTAGTGAATAATTGAAGAGAAGTAGGGTGTTCAATGTTTATTTTTTCACTGTACATCCCGACCAACTTTCAATAAATTGTTATATTTTGATTGATGACTTGACCGTAAAACAATTGAGTAAGGTTTCATTCTGAAAGTGTGTATTTGCTGAGTGGAAAATCATACACTGTTCCTCTAAAGACCTCCAGACTAAAGACCTAAAGACTAAAGACCGCCAGATATGTTATGCATGCAGAACAAATACAACCGTAAAATATCCGTATGATTAGGTAAAACCAATAAGGGAAAGGGAAGGGAGAAACCATCAACTATTCCTTGTTAGAAGTGGATGGTCGCAGATGAGTCATTGCTGTTGGGCGTCTAAATCATAAGGGATAGGACAGGTTAATGGTTCCTTAGTAATAGAACCTTTTTATTACCAGTTGTTAACCAGTGGAGGGGGAACACGCACACCCTTTAAAAATACCAACCACTTTGAAACACAAAACCACTTTACCCTTTCAGAAAGAATATTCCTCCCAGTTTTCAGGGTCATCTAAGGCATTCCGGGATCGAAATATCTGTCTAGCAGTCGTAAAAAAGAAATGACTGATAAGAGATCAACAGCTCAGTTCTGAGCCAACTATTCGTTTTATTTGACTGGAAGGAAGAAATATTTAACATACATAGCTCAGTAAGTCTATACATTGTAAAAATTCCCTTTTTCCAAAAATTGCACTGATCATCTTCACTTACCCACTTAATCCTTCAATTATGTTTTATTTGAAAGAAAGGCTTGTCTGCTAACAGAAACCTGTTTTATGTATAACAGTTAATGTAGTTAGCTTTGTCGTCATTTCGTATCTCGGACAGCTGGTAAAGATTTCCAATTAAAAACAGTACTAATTATCTTCACTTATCCATTTAATCCTTCATTATGTTTCATTTGAAAGAAACCTCTAGACTTGAATGCTAAAAGAAACGTGTTTTATGTCCTGGTCACTAGTGTTGCCCAAAATCGGTCTTTTGGTCAAGACCAAGGCTACCTAACTGTTGCAAGACCAAGACCACGACTGGAAAAATAAATTGATTTTTTAAATAAAAATTAAGGCAAAATAGCTACTAATACTTGACAATATTAGTTACTATATGTTAATAATTGGTATAACCAATATATTTTTGCATTTAATTCCTCTAATTTTTCATTCGGGCTTAGTTAGGTTTCTCCTATCTAAAAAAATATAGTAATATCTCTATAGTAATAAGCTAATAAGAAACTTCAAGACTGTTGCGAGACTCTTGAGCAAGACCAAGACCATGACCAAAACTGAGTTTGCGAGATCAAGACTCGTCTCGGTCTCGATTTGGGCAACACTACTGGTCACGTATTAATTATACCAGATTCGTAAATAAGAAACCTAAATTCATTGCCCTAATCGTTAATGTAGTTACTTTTAAGCCACATTATTGTCACTATTTCGTATCTTAGACTGATGGTAAAGATTTTCAACTAGCAACAGTATAGTAGCGCTGATAACAGTTATAGTTGCCCAAAATCAAATTTACACACCTGGTACAAGGAGCACTCATTTAATTCATTAATTTAATTATTGGAATTTATCACTTCCAATATAATAACTAGTTTTTGAGTTCTCATCAATTTCGGATCTGCGAATTCGGAGACTGTGTACAGAAATATTGGATAAAAGTCCGTATTCGTAAAACTAAGTCGATTTATTTAACAAAACAGCGTGTTAGAATAAGTTCACATAAGGCTGAAAGAATTACTTTTTCTATGACATACAAAAAGTTTTACTAATTATTGAGACAAACAATTTATTAATACAAGTTTTATCTTAGGTAATAACAAAAGTCAAATTTGAAGAACACTATGACTAAGCAATATAAATATTTCTATTTAATATTTTTTTTCCATCAGTAGTCTTCACTAATAGTGGGTTTCCTTAATCTAGAGTGCTTGGATGGCCTCTTTCCATAATGTTCTATCTAAGGTACATTCTTAACGAAGACCATGACCCATCATGGATTCCTCCACTTCATTATCCCATGTCTTCCACGTCTTCTTCTTCCCCTAGTTTTCCATAAGTGGACTTCTTTGCGCAGTCTTCCTTCAGACATTCTTTTCAAATGTCCATACCACTTTAAGCGTAATTTCTTAATTTCTTCCAGAATGGTTCTTTTATCCTCCATCTTTTCTCTGATGGTCGTATTTCTCACTTTATCCATTCTGGATATTCCCACCGCTCGTCTCCAGTAGTCCATTTCTGTGGTTAGGAGTTTCTTACGGAGGTTGCTTTTTAAGGTCCAAGTTTCTGACCCATATGTCATAATTCTCAGTACTATACTATTATAGATATTATTTTTTTTTGTTTTGGAGATAATGTCCCGGCTCTATAATACCGAGTTGTGCATTAATATGGTCTTTTTGCCATCTGAAATTTTTCATTTTATTTCCACATCACATGCGACATCTATTTGAATTACGAAACCAATATATTTAAAATATTTAACTCTTTTTAGAATCACTCCTGGATTCAGTTCTATATGTTATTATTGAATACCATGTGTTGCGTTTTCTCTGTATTAATAGCTAGTCTATAATAATGATATGTGGAATGTTATGGTTCCTATAATTTTTCCTGAATGAGATTTTATTTAATTAAACATGGGTACTTCATATTAAGGCAGCAGCACAATTCAACGAAAGAAATTTATTTATCATGAAATTAGTATATGAAGTTAAGAATGTATTGAGGATTTGCGATCTCTAAAAATATAATAAAGAACATACAGCGTAATTAGAATTATTGAATTAATCAAATGAGTGCCGACAAAAACTGAATTTGAACTAATATCACGAGATCCGCACTGGTTGTAGTCAACATTTCAGTACTGATCGTATAAACCTATCCCATCAGTTAGAATAGTAAAATATTCTTTGAGAGCTAACAATACCCTTTTCCGATTAGAACTTCGACTTGTGAGGTTAATAAGTTTAACTTGTCAAGTCCATACAAGGTGATTCCCGAGCTCTCGAAAGCAATAAAGGGCGTATAAGACGAAAGGCGGCCAAATGTTGATCGGCCATTTTGTTGGAGCGGTAAAGAAATATTTTCAGCTATTGGAAGGAAAGCAGTTAAAGCCTTATATAACAGGCAGCAATGTTGACCTTGGCGATAAACCGGCAAAATGGTTTTACTGCCTCGTTAAATAAAAGGGCAGAGCTTTATCTTGGCTGACGCTCTTCGGTCCTTCTTGAGGCACGTTCTCTGGATCGAAGGAGCACCGGAACGTAGCCGTATTCCACAGAGTTTTTATCGATTCCGTATGGACAGCATTCAATACAACAAGGCTCTATTTTAATGATGAAATTGTCAAGTGCACAGGAACTCATTGGAACCCGATCAATACGTTTATGACTAATTTGCTTTATAGATTTACATGAGGGTAAGAAACGCTATTTGGGAATGGTTAAGCTAATTTAAATATAACATAAATAAAACAGGGGTATGCCACAATAGAGTGCCTTGTGAATGGTTGCTGGTATGGAAACCTGATTATATCTATTTTTATTTTTATCTTATCCGTTACGCATCCAATCCTTTCAGTTTAAAGTCCTCCGTATAATAGTCAATGCTCCTTATTATGTTACAAACAAAACCTTACATCATGACCTTTACATCCCTTATGTCCTTGACGTAATTCCATCCCGATTCTCAAATTTTCACCTGAACCTAATCCACCATCCCCTTAGCACAATCCTTATCTAGCTCCGGTCATCCCTACAATCCTCCTCAAAGGTTGAAACGGCAGTGGCCTCGAGATCTTTTGTAAAGACGTCACTGGAGTTCTGGCAATGGCCAGCTTCTCCAATCAAGTCATGAGTGTTTGTGGCTTTAGTGCCCTCTCTCAGTCTCCACCGGCCTGGTAATTCCGGTGACGCGGCTGAGAGAGTAGCGCTGGGATCTCTTAGAGTCTCGCTTTGTTCTTCACACGTGGAGGAAAGGGCTGGACTCGGATATCTCTTGCCTAATTGTAAATATTGTAATTAAGTATGAATGTTTTTCTATTTATTTATTTTACTTATAATTTATTTAATTTTGATACGAATTTCTGCATTTTATTTAATTTTAACTCTAGTTAGATTTCCTTGGTTTGTTATATTTTTTGCCATTGTTATATAGATGTAAATTTTTTTTTATTATTTTTTTATTGTATTGTATATATGGTATGAATGTGCCTCACTCAGCTTTAGTACTCAGTGCCATTAAGTGTGGCAAAATGTATTATTTCTCAATAAAAAGATACTTAAAAAAAAAAAAAAATCGTATCCATTAGTCCAGTAAGGTTAGTATAGTACTAATGACATGAACTCTAAAATACTTAATCAATCCACTGCATTCACCAATGATGAGTCCATATTAAATATTGTAAATTAAGTCTCGTTTGCTCGATGACAGCCACTGTGCGAAGTAAGACCATTTGCTACTTAATTGTACTTTCGAACTATCATATTTTGCTTGATAGTAGGCAGCTGAGTAGGCTAAAAATTGAGTTAAAATATAATGCATGTTACAATAAATTTCAGAATTTTGTTGTTACATTAAATTTGTAATTACCTTAAATCTAATGTGCTCCATTGTCAGGTTCTAAATTCATGTTATAATAAATTAAAGTATATAATATCCAGAGCAACATCGTGCTTTTAGACCAATTATTGAGTGTCTGCCATGGTGAATACAATTGACCTTTGGATATGACTATTTATTTTTTTTACTACTTTTGTCAAATGTTTATTTTTTATGTAGCTGCAATTTCATTTTAATTTTGTTTTATATGTCATAATAATGTGTCCCTAAATGTTTGGTGTCTGTTTTATAATTTACTGTTGTTCTATTTTTGTGATGTGTATGGCTTTAAGTAATTTTCTATTGTTGTTTTTTTGGTTCTGTGCCCAATATCCTGTGGTTTACTGAAGTTGAATTTATGTTGCAATTTTATGCTGTGATGTGCTAAAGCTGTTGTGTTTATGTATTTTGTATTTTTACAGTTAGTAATGCGTTGTGAAATTCTCGTCCCTAGGTGTTTGGATGTTTCTCCAATGTGGATTTTGGGGTAGTTTTGACAATTTAATTTATAAATAGAGTGCTACCAATGGGTAGTTCCTCAACATGTGATGTCATGCTATTTTATTCCTTTGTTCACATTTACTGAATGTATTTTTACTTGTAATACAGTTGTAAATATCACCAATAAAAAAAAAAAATAAATAAAAAAAATTATAAATTACATTTTTCTTTTTTTTATCTTTTTATATTACATTAGTCTATTTTATCTTTTGTATTGGTGATGTGCCTGCCCAGTTTTTTTATTATTGTATTGCCCAAGTTTGATTTCTGTTACGTCATAATTTTGTTTGTAAATTCAGGTAAATGTATGTCATTTTGTAGTAGTAGTTAAAGTCCATTTTGTTTGTTTGTGACATCATGTCCTGATTGTTGAATTTGTTTTTTTCAAAAAATTGGGTGATGAATTATTGTGTAGGTTTCTTTATTGTAATGTTTTCTTTTGGTGTTTTTTGGTTTTATTATCATTATGGTTTAATGTTGTATGTAATAGACTGTTGTACCTAAAATTAATATCATTTTTTTTTTAATTAGGTAATTATGTTTATTTTAGTTAGAGAATGTACTACAACCGCGGAAAATTTCGGATCCGTGATTTCGAACAGAAATATATGTTTCAATGACCCTGCTTCTAAATAACTATTTCTTCCAAATCAGACAAATCGAAAACGGTTCAAATGGTCATAATTAAACTCGCTATGTATAATAGAATGGTTTTGAATTTTGTTTAGATATTAACATCATTGAAATAGCCTGACAAAGCTTAAATGAAACCAAACTATATGAAATCTTAGCGTTACTATTAGTGAACTCGTACGGTTTGATCACAAATTTCATAAGAGAATATTAGACTACTATGCGCAGGACGGATGAAGAACTGTTTCTGTCCCAGAAGATCTAAATCAGGGTAAAGTTTCACAACTTTCATAATGAAGTTTATACAATTATAATATAATATTATCATATTATAATATAATAATATCATTCTATATTATATTTTTTCATAACTAAATAATAATGAAGTTTACAAGCGGAGTAGCTCAGTGAGTTAGGCACCGGGTCACTAAGCTCAAAGTCCCGTGTCAGTATCCGGATGTTGTCAAGTAGTTTTTTATCAGCCGTGGATCGCCCCTGGGATCAGGAGACGCTCCTGTGGAGCACCCATCCACTATAAAACGGGTACTCTTAATTAAATAATTGATTAGGGGAGATTCTAAGGTGGAACGTAATCCTGGTCCTTCACAACCGTTGGCCTTTAAGTAGTACTTCCTTACTAAGTACTTTACTCAAATATCTTCTCAGGTTTAGTGGTACGGGATTTTTTTTTTTAAATAATGATGAGTTTCATATTGTTCGTACACTTTGTAAAAGCTGCTATTGAATAAACCAGTTAATTGAATCAGTCACATTAAATAAATAGGTGGATTATAAATGGCTGAATAATATTTTTTTAACTGTAAGATATTTTAATATTTTAAGCATATTAAGCGATAATCGGATTACGTCATTGACCGCGAGCATCACAGATGGGCAATTATTTATTTTACAGCCGTTGAAGAGGATCCTTTTAAAAGGCGTTACCACTTGAAGTCCTCAAGGGAAAGGCCGCTGTCCTCGAGTGGTTCCCTGTGTGGGTTCAATTTTCACCTAAGCCATTTAAAATGCATTTAGTAAAAGTTTTGGGATATCGGTTATTATGATCCCAAGCTGGTTAGAGCGGTAATGTCTTCGACTAAAAAAGAACACAGCCATTAATAAAGTCCAATCAATATCAATACTTTCCCTGTATCTTCTAAATACTGAAAATATTTATTACTGAATCCATAATTGCATCTCCATTTTTACTATCATTTACCTATACACATACGAAACAAATTGGTGCGGTGAGCGCATCACACAAGTTTCAATTACCACCCTCTTATTAGCAGAAAGCAGTATTTTCATACAAGGGGAAGTACAAGTTAAAATTATAGATGCTATATTTATATACATTTCATTGTTAGTATTTTTATAGACAAATTTTAATTTTTATATAGCTGTATTCTATACAATCATATATTAAATAATACCAACGATAGCATTTATGTAAAACTTATATATATATTTAAACATAACCATTTAATTGGGAATAAGGCCACTTATTTTTTTTTATTAATTAAGGTCATTTATAAGCTTATTCCTGACAGTTCAAAGTTCATAAAACCGCTATAGAATATTATATTGAGAACACAGAGTTCAATTTTAAACTTAGAAATAAAAGAAATTTGTTCGACTCAGAAATTTATCAAATATAAATATATATTTATATTTGATAATATAAAATAATATATAATAATATGATATATATAAATAATATGATATATGATGATAAATAATAATATGATATATGATAATATATAAATATAAAATAGATAGAATTCTTGTAAAAATTTCTAACAAAATTGATCGAGAATTGTATTAAAAATTAACTTATGACCAAGAGAAGCTCTACAGAAGACACCGTAATAAAAAAAAAAAAAATAAGTGACCTTATTTATAATTAAATGGTTATGTTTAAATTTAATACTCAAAGGTCGATTAAAGAAAAGTTGTAAGTATATATTTATATATATATATGTACTTAATATTGAAGGAGTCCGTATTACATTAATCTCATGTTACGTATGGAAGCCTGTTGTAATATTTCGGGCGAGTTTGGGTGAGCTCGGGCGCACTCGTATTCCTTTGGTTCCTCAATTACAACTATTATCCGTTACGATCTCTTATTTTTCTCCTTCAGTTATTTATCAAATTCTTTCATATTTTATATTTAACAACTTTTTATATTAGAGATCAATGTAAAATGGTTAATTATATCATATACAAAAAATTAAAGGTACTTTAGAGGAAGCTAATATTGAAAAATGGCCATTTAAGATCTGTTAGAGAACATCAATGAGAATAAAACCTACATAATATTAAAAGCTACTTAATTTTACATTGATATAATAAATTTAATCAAGCGGTTTTTGAGAAAATCGTAAAAATGTGTTAAATCGATTATATATAGTGCCACTTCCGGTAAACTATTTTCACGAAAAAGTTGCTGCAACATCTCAGGCATATTTAAAATCTTAATATGAAATTTCACTTTCGTAGGACTTTTCGTTTTATAGATTGTTATATTCGTGAGATAGATTGTTAACACACACACGGAGAACATTTTGTGAGATTTGGTTATTTGGACTCAGAAGACCTCAAAACGTGTATTTCCGTTGAGGACTGAGATGCGAAAATTTCCACGATCGCAATACTTTCCTTTGATATGTATTTCATATATAGGTAAGTGAAAGTAATATATAATCAGGGGAAGTATTGCGATCTTCGAACAATAATACATGTTTTAAGATCCTCTGAATCCAAATAATCAAACCCCGCAAAATTGTCACTACGTATGCGTAATTAGAAAGCAGATCCAGAAATTTAATTTTGGAGGCTTTTTCATTTTGATTTTTAATTTTTAAAAGAATAGAACTACCTATATGAAATGATGTTTAATTGGTCATAAAAAATGTTTTAAAAAATACTGTAATTATAAGAACATTAATCCATTTATTGATAAATTCTTATATTTTTTCTTATTTACATTTAGTATCTATATATGATTTATAGTTTAAAATGATAATATATTATGATTGTTAAAGTATTTAGCTTTGATCCTTTAAAAATATAAATATGGACCATTGAAAAAACTGAAAAAAATTTGGAGGGTAACATTCAGTCAGAACCACTTCACTCCTCCATCATAACTGGAGAGTTATGACATAACCATCCTTTCCGTAGATATACCGGTGATAAGAACGCCATAACTCACAAACGAAAAATCATACAAAAATGCCTAGGAAGATATATTTTGTTTATTAAAAGGTAATTTCGCATTTACTTATTGTATTTTCTATATAATACAGTTGTGAATTCCATTAAAAGAATAATAAAAAAAAAAAAGAGGTAATTAGGAAATTAACTGTTTTGCTTAAAATTGAATAGAAAATAGCACTAACGACTTTGACTAAAATCGTTTTATCAATGTACAAATAAATATTCATTAATATCACTCTGGTATTATTCTAATTGTAATTAAAAGGTTAAGCTCTAACACCATATTATCTAAAATTGCTACCTTTTAGAAGTAAAAGTACCTTTAATTTTGTTTTTCTGAAATAATTAAACATCTCTTAGTTGTAATAAAATAAGGTAACCATAAATACAAATTACGAATGAAATTGATAAGTGCATAAAGCGAAAAACAGAGGAAATACTTGTTCAGGTTGAAAACGAATTTCCAGTAATAAAATTAGTTGCTGTGTAATGCAGTGTTAAAAATCTACACATTTAGAAAAATTAATACCGTACGAGATATGTAATGGAGAGTGAAGAAAAACTGAAGTATAAAATTCATTTCAGTTAATAAATTCCAGTTTTATATTGTTAAATAGAAATGAAATGTTTTCATAAAAATTAAATAGAATTTGCATATTAACTAAATGAACACCTTTAAACTTAATTTTCAATTTGGTGCACCAAAAATAAATAGTGCACACTATTATTTTATTTTACAATAATCATCGTTGGTTTTAATTTGTAGTAAAAATACTATTCTTAAAAGATATTAATTTAATATTACAATTCAACACCCAATGTAGGTATGTGAAAGTTGAATGATGCGAGCACAACACGAGATTTTTTATTTATGTTATCAAAGGTCGGATTCAGGTTTGGTTGTATCAGTTGATCAAAACCATAAAATTACACACCCGACATAATCAGTCCAAATCTTTATTATACCACTTAAACTTGTAAATGACATTTACGTATATCGTTAAATGTTACATTTTTAAAACATTTTCCTTTTTATCAACAAGATCAACCCTAACTAAGATACGAGCCACATTTGAGGAAAAAATCAACATCATCTGAAAAAGTATAAAAGGTCTTTTTTCCATTTTTTTTAATCATGGACAAAACCCAATGAGTTAATCAGGACGGATCATTAAAATTCTGTCAAAGTCTTTGTTAGCTTAAGTGTCTTGATAAGGGTAAAAGTACTCTAGGAAATACTTTGATACACATCTGCACATTCACACAAGAAATTCATACCACTGAAGTAGTTCTAAATCCTTTCTGGGTCTCTTATAATGTTGCCCGAATGCGAGACCGAGACGAATCTTGGTCTTCCAAATTCAGTCTTGTTCATGGTCTTGGTCTTACGCAGGAGTCTCACAGCAGTCTTATAGTTACTTATTATCTTATTAATATAGAGATATTACTGTATTTTTTTAGATACGAGAAACTTAACTACGCCGCAATGAAAAATTGGAGGAGTTGAAGACAAAAATATATTCGTTATACCAATTATTAACATATAGTAACTAAGATTAGCAAGTATAAGTAACTATTTTTCCTTAATTTTTATTAAAAAGATCGATTTTTTTTTCCAGTCCTGGTCTTGGTTTTGCAACAGTTAGATGGCCTTGGTCTTGGTCGTGCAAAGTGCAAGACCACTCGGGGATTTTCGGACTCAGAAACGAATGGATCCGTCGAAAACCGCATGTCGGAAACATTGACCCGTTTGCAATACTTTCCTTACCTAGTGCAGGCACGAAAGTAAAAAAGAGTTTTAAATACAGCACAATAGGCCAAAATGGAAATAATCCAGTAGCATAAAAAATAAATCTTTAAAATTTAGATTAAGAATGCTTGAATTTTCACTTTACAATGTTTATTTTTCAAAAATAACATATTATTCCACATTACTATATAAGAAAAGCATGTTGGGTTTGAATTTTTACCAACAGTAATTATAGCTTGGTCTCTCAACAATATGGATTTTACAAACAATATGGATGAAAAATGTTTTATATGTATATGTGTGTGTATGTTCTATTTTTAGTTAATAGGAAAAAAAATCGAAAAAATATTTTAAAGGTAATTTAAACAGTTAAATTTGTAAAACAGCATAGTAATTCTGATTTAATAACAAATATTTGAAACAGTTGTCAGTTTCGAATGGTTGTAATTTATCTTATTGTGATTGATAATACGCGCATAATATGAAATATCACAGATAACGTGTTATAACATTTTTTTTTTTTACTTTATAGAGCTTGTATTTCTTTGGTCGCATTGAACCAACCATTTCCGCCTCTGCATTTCTTTTTTTTTTTTTTATTGTAATATTTTCTACCTCCCCATCATTTCTGGCCTACGGGAGGGGGAAGGTGGGTTGTTCTAGAGTTAAAACCAAACATATTATAACCTGAGTGGAAATTTCGAGTTTCATTCCGTAAGTTCGCAACAAAATAAATCTCAAACTTCCAAGACCGGATTCGAACCTAGACACGAGAAT
The DNA here is from genome assembly GCA_928085145.1 of Nezara viridula. NCBI lineage: Eukaryota > Metazoa > Arthropoda > Insecta > Hemiptera > Pentatomidae > Nezara > Nezara viridula. The sequence goes on from OV725078.1 coordinate 145,583,183, forward strand.
GCTAAAACACTTTAACACGTTCGCTTATCATAACCTTCTACTCATTCACTTCTGCCTATCTTGGACTATTGCTACCCAGTTTCCTGCATGCACGTCAGCAGCAGTTTTATTGGTTCCATCCAACCATCTGGTTTTTGCTTCCCACGTGGCCTCATGATCCGTAAATAATAGGAAATATTCAAAGAGATGCCAATATAATTATAGAGTAACAAATAGGTACATATTGACCATGGTTAAGTTTTGTGTTTTTTAAGTATTTGGCGTGTTTTCTTGAAGTTATTCTTCTTTTCATCAGCCTCTTACTATCGATTATACACTACAGATTATTCAATTCTTAGAACATTCTTGTTTGATAAGATTTATGTCCAAATTATGTTGAAGTTTTTTACAGAACAAAGATTCTACAGCTGTTCTTAAAAAAAAATTATGTGATGTGAAATTTTGTCTCCTCAAATTCCCAATGTTTTCATTAAAACTTATTATAATAAATTATTAAAATTCTTTAAATTAATCATTTTACTGGGACCTGAAGTGTATTGTAATAAATTAATTATATTTAATTGTCTACTTTTTATTTGTAAAAAATTAATAAAAAATATGCTGTTTAAATATATATATATATTTAAAAACTATTATCAAAAGTGATAATGCACAAGTGTTATTTGTACAGATTTCAATTACGGGAACCGATTCTTAAGTTATTACATGATCAACTATATTTCCTTATCTCCTAAATCAAATTCTAGTATTTAAGTTTTCATAAAAATAATTCAGGTAATTGACAGGCTTCATTAAAAAAAAAATGCACAGTAAAAAGCTACCATATTAAATTAGTAATAATTTAATCAATGATTAAATATTTTTACTGTTTATTTTCCCTTCATAATTGGAACCAGTAATTTAAATAAGGAAAATTTAATATCTACCCAATTATTAATTGGATTTTTATTCCAGGAACCCAGTCATTCGACAGCGACAAGTAACTTACTGTGTACATATTCAGGTTCTATTATTATCGATTTCATTTCATTATTTTAAATAAATGTGCAATTATATTATATAACCAGTTCTAATTTATGACTGTGAGACCTGGACACTAACCAGCTCCCTAGAAAAAATACCTAGGAAAAAAGTATTGAAAGATTTGAGAGAAAAATCCTCCGTACGATAAACGGAGCGATCTGGGATCAGAGCACTAACATATGGAAAAGAAATAACAATAAATAGCTGCTTACAGAAACTGGTCAATCAGTAGCTCATGATATGAAGGTACGGAGGTTAAGATAAGCGGGGCATTTAGAACGCAGCAATCTACGTGGAACCTTCTACACGACGAGGAATGCCTCAATAGTAAGCATAACACCACGTGGAAGGCCAAAACGCAGATGGATAGATCGAATCAACAAAGATGCAATAGCGGATAATGGCTGCGGATGACTGAGATGAAATATCCCAAGATAGCCAGAGATGTAGTAGCCGTATTAAGGAGTTAAAAAAATCTGCAAGGTCTTGCTACCAGAACAAAATAAATACAAAAAGTAAAATTTTAGTGAAAAAAGTTTTTAAAAAATTAATGTACAGAATTATTATAATCCTTTTGCACATTATAGAAACGAACATTGTGTGTGCTTCAACCCAAAATATAGAATGAAAGAAGAAGAAGAAAGTAAATTTTGTTCTGGGACGCCTAACAATAATAAACATGTACAATAACAATTACATTATAATATAAATTTGTCTGACACATAATGGCTGACAAATAATTTTTTTTTTATTATTATTAAAATTTTCAACTGTATAAATGATATACAACAAGTAAATTTAAAATAAGTAACATGGCATATTCAACAAGAAGAGAAACTACCCATTGGTAGCACTCCAATTATATTTCAATATTAGAAGGTCCCGAGGCCATCTTCTTTTCAGACGTCTCGGAGGGTTATCAGGGATAGAAGATGAAGCAAGGTTGGAAACAAGAGGGTTCGGATAGTTCAGAAGTTTATTATGGAAGCATAAGTATCTGGATTGAGGTAAATCGGAAACATATGGTACATTAAGGTCTTTATGGATGATTTTATTTGTGACAAAGTAGGGAGCATTGAGGATTTTACGATGGATTTTGAATTGTAGTGATTGGATAGGAGATGAATTTGATGGTGTTGTAGAGCCCCAAAGTTCGATCCTGTACGTCCAAATAGGCTTTATTATAGTGATATATATGAGTCTTTTGTAAATAGTTAAAGTTTAGAGCGTTTGTCTAGTAAGTGCTGCAGTAGTCAAAAACGTCGGGCGCTTTCTAGTCGTTTCAGTCTGGTATGGGGCTTCCAAGCAAATAATAATTAGTTTACAATTATTGTAAACTAATTGTTGCGTAACATTAAAATTAAAATAAAGTCTTATCCTAAATATAAATATAATATGATAAAATTATAGTTAAATTGATGTTCGTGTGTTTCCATATTTGCAGGGTAAGCAATAATAATAATAGTTTTGAATTAACGGTAGAATAAAATTGGTAACATATTTAATTCTTATAAACATTCGTAAAATTGATGACTGAGGAGATGGAGAAACAATCGGTTTTTAAACGGAGTCAATGATGAGGTTTTGCGTATGGAGGTGGGTAAGGGATTCAAAAACAAGGTAGCACGCATTATAAAGTTGTTTTTTTTTTCAAAATAAGCTGTCTTATGAAAAGGAATATACAGGTTAGTGGGATGGGATCTCTTGTTTAAGTAATGGACAGAGGAACAAGGAGTGAACTAGTTTAAGAAGGTTTTGTGGTTGCAAAGATTCTGGAAAGAAATAAACCTAGATAATATTGCCTTCGAGAAATATAGCACTAGGAATAGCCACTCCAACTTGGAATACCAACTGGAAACGTGAGAGCCCCTAGGGACTCCGCAGAAGGATCTAATGAAACAATTCATTAGCCTTTTCAGTCTAACCTCAAGTTCACCGTATACAAGGCAGCCATAATTGAAGTTGTAAAAAATAAGAGAGGAAACTAGAAGCCAGCGGGTTGTAAAAGGACTAGAATCATGGAATCTCAGAAACTGTTTAATGGTAGTGATAGATACATACATACATACATACACACACACATATATATATATATATATATATATATATATATATATATATATATATAATTTTAAGAATATAACTTAATTTTAATTTTATAAAGGTAGAACGATAGAAATTACAGTAAAGATAGAAGACTCATATCGATTACCAGTAAAAGCTGAGCCGAATATGCAATTAAGGTCTCACACAGTCATAAAGAGGGTTACTAACACAATCGATACTGTAGGGTTTGCACTCTATTCTCCATCCATACACTTGCTTTAAAGATTTATGTTTTTCATAACAAAACCCACTTAACTTGATGAAACATTTCAATAGATATATGCCAATGGAAATATATACTACCTTTTCTTCCGTTTTAAAAGTAATCTAATTAATTTCCACGAATAAGGAACGGATTAATTTGTTTTCATGATCATTGCACGTCTCAATCAGTATTCAACATTGCTTGTCTAAGGCTGTTGCTTTCCAGTATTTCAAGAATTTCAAATTACATGCTATGTGAACCCTAAAATGTCAAAATAACGCGGTTGTACAGACCAAACGGCGCAATAATTTTGGCAACCTTTTATACTGTATTTTGCGAACTCATGAACACCCATTTGCTTCCCATCTGAATCGTAAGATAATTTGATAAAAAAAAAAAAAACAGAAAAAGTTGGCTTACAAAATTATTGGGCTCTTATATTATAGCGTGACTTCCCTCCAACCGCAACATATTAAAATAAAGCGTTTGTTTTGGCCAAAAGTATAATATTTTTTTTTTGTCACCTATTTTCTCATTTTGTTATAAAATTCTCTTACGGTTCTAATGGAAAGCAAATGGCTATTCGTCAGTTTTTATTGTCTCATTTAATTAATAAATTATTAATTAAATTAAATGAGAAAATGCTTATTTTCTGAGAAGTTTTGTGTATAAAAAAGTTGTAAGTTACGATATGCTGAAGCCATTCATGAAGTTTGTTTGTTTGTTTGGATATCTAGGCGCAAAACATCCAGGTCGTCAGCTTCCGATCAACTAATAACACTTTTATACTGTTTCACAAGCGGATCTATGAGGGGAGGGGGCTTTTGGAGTGAAGCTCCCCCCCCCCCCAAATGGTAAAATATAACCATGTTTTATAGAAAAAAATATTTAAAACTATCTCTTAAACTTATTGTTCGTGTAATTACATTTAATAGGACCTGAAGAATCACTAAGACATCACGTCACATGGGTAGTTAGTTTCTTTCTTTTTTTTTCAAATTAATTATCGTTATACATATGAAAAAAAAAAATCCTTCGGGCTAAAGCCCTCCCCCCAAAAATTAAATTCTGTATCCGCTAGTGTACTGGTTAGACGGTTGTTACTTAAAATAAAAAATAAAAAAAAATGATAAAAAGAAAATAAATAAAAGGATTAATGGAATAAAATAAATTAATAATCGACACTTATAATTATAAATCTGCAAAGGATCATTAGTTATAAACTTGTCAAATATATTTCTGAAGTCTTTCATTGTCTTTTGAAACTTCATAACTTTGGTAATGATTTATTCTTGATTTCCCAAGGATGCTGATATATTCACGAATATACATTCTGATACATTCACGAAGCTTTATGATAATAATTTGATAAAAAGTAGTGGAAATGGAATCACTGTTTTATGATGATAAATAAAATGCAACTGGCAGTACCATTAGGAGTATTTTTGTTGAATTCACTAATATCACATAATTTGAAATATATATATTAATGCAATTTTTGGTTGACCAAATATGGCTCCCTACTATTATATAATTTATATTATGAATTTTTTTAATATATATATTTTTTCAAACAGTGGCCGTTATGGATTGTGTGACGAATACCTTCGGTAATAAGCATTAATTACAGTTTCTTGTAAAACATGTACATCCAAAAAATATTTTAATGATTCAGTTTGGCCTGGCTGGAATATATTCTACTCTGGAACTGAAAACATTTCCAGGCGGATGTTCTGTTTGCTGATCAGAGTTCTCAGTAGAGCCATAAACCAAGACATAAAAGTCGGCAGGATACCGGACAGGAAACAGGCTAGCTGCCCGCTGGAGATTTTAACGACACACTATCCTTCCAGTTCCAGCCACTGGACTCCAGCTTACCAATTACCTCCTATGGCGATTTTCCCAACGAAACAATACTAGAGATACAAATTAGATGAATTGAAATGGCTATATGATACTCGAAAGAGGCAAATAGTTCAATACCATTCGAACAGAACGATTCTTTTTTTTTTTTTTTTTTTTTTTTTTTAAACTTGAACAGGAAGACTAACTATTTCGGTACAATCCAAAAATTAAATATTATATTCTTCTTAATGATACCGAAAATCTCTCTGCAATTTGTACTCATTAATTTGCAACTTCCTATTGTATATACTTTTGATTATTATTTTTTTCTATTTATTTTATTTTTTTGTACATATAGTGTGAATGTCATCCTACCTCACTATAACCAATGTCCAACAGACAGATTGTTATAATACTCAATAAAGAAATTAAAAAAAAAAAAAATTGCAACTTCAACATCTCTCAATGAATATTTGAAATCGCTTTGTTTTTTTGTTTTTTTTTTTAATACAAGTTGGGTTGCCCTTGAGAATGTTTGTTTACTAATTTGAGCTTTAAGGCCTAAAATTCTAGGGTCATCAACGCCTGTTGTTCATTTATTTATTTGTTCACTGGAGTTCAGAAACTCCTTATAAGAGAAAAAAAGAAATTATAAAAATAAATTAATTAATTAATTAATAAAAAAAAAACACTAGTAAAATTTAAAAATTCGTAGATGATATGTATAGACAAAATTATGTAAGCCAATGTATTTTGTCTATACATATCATCTACGAATTTTTAAATTTTACTAGTGTTTTTGCACTGTATTTGCGTTTTTAACTGTTTTTAGCACAACCGCTAAAAATCTAGCGAAGAACTGGCTCACCTTCGAGGAGGATTGTAGGGATGAGTGGAACTAGATAGGGATTGTGCAAGGGGAATTGGGATAATTTATAAAGTTCTGATGGAATTTGGAACAATTTTCAGGGATAAGATCAAGGACAATTGGGATAATAAGGTCACGATGTAGAGTTTTGTTGGTTACATAGAACGGAGCATCGACTATTGTTCGGAGGACTTTGGACTTTCGGATGCACTTAATGTTAGAAAATTTTGCTGTCCCCAAAGTTCAAGTCCATAGGTCCAAATAGTTTTCAGGATTGTCTTGCAGATCAGTAATTTGTTGTCAATTGAAAGTTGAGATTTTCTAGTCAGTAGTGTTTAATTTACCGCATCGTCGGTTAAGTTCTTGTCTTTTAAGTTAAGTTCTGTTAAGTTCTTGTCTTCGGTGAAACATCTTGTGAATAGATGGAAAACTGGATGCAAAACGGTACCTTAGCGTTCTTTCATATTATATGATACTATCTGAGCTTAAGCTGACTGGGCAGAACATGATTTTTTAAGCAAGATAGTGATATTTAAATACGGTATTTTGCCATTATCTGAAGTAAAATTGAAATCAAATAGAAAACAAAATAAATTATGGAATATTAAATTAAATTTTAAAAAATGCGAAGAATTCCAATATTAGAAAAAAATTTGCGATGACAAAGTAACTAAATTTTAACAATAACATGATAGCATTATTCAGAAGATGAAAAAGCTGAATAATAGTTGTTAACTAAAAATAATGCTAATTTAAATAGTCATTGCATAAACAACGTCTGTATGGTTGAATTAGTTTACAATAAGCCAGATAAAAACACCTTTAAACATATTTTATCGCTTATTTAAAAATTCGGTTCGTTCAAAGAATTTTCCACACCAATGTAGTTATCAAAACATACTATTTTATATTTTACTGCGCATTCTTTTGGCTCATATAACTTTATTATCTCTTACATATCCTATAATTCATTCATTACTCATTATTTTTATCTTGATTCTTCATCGCATACATACATTTCATTCATATATCATAATATTTCCATGTATTCTCATTCTGTCAATTATCCTCTTATGGTTCCGTTTTCGTAATTTAATACGCCCCACAAGTCATAATGTTTATCTTCTCTCGCAATCGTATATTTTACATATACATTAATTTATCTTAATCGTATTTTTCCTTTCATATCTCATTATTTTTCATTCATTTCCCCTTCATTATCATTAACAATTTTACGCTATTTCTTCCTTCATATTATTTTATCTTATTACTCTCATATCAGCTTCCAATGCAAAGGTCCCGAGTTCGAACCCCGGCTCATGGCAGAAAATTTAATTATCTGTTTCATAGGCCGTGGGGCGACCTTGGGTCAGGAGTCCCTCCTGGGGCACACCCAGCCTCTATAAAGTGGGTACGATTAATTATATAATTAATTAGGGGGAAAAACCTGGCGGTTGAGCGTGGTCTCGGTCAAATCACCTCCTTGCACAACCATGGACCTAGAAACAGTGCTTTCCCTAAATAGTACTGAACCCCAGACCCTTTATGGGTTGTAGTGGTACAGGTTTTTATTACTCTCATATCGTACTATTTTTCCTACTGGGTATGATCTAGACCAAAACGTCGCATGATAGAACGAAACGTCTTAGACATGGGTTTTTCAGCCAGATACTTATAATTGTTTTAATAGGTTTCTCTATGCAATTGGTAGTTCGGTAAAATACTTCTAGTTGTAAGAGTAACCTAAAAGGTTTTTTTTTTTATTTTCTAGATCATATCCTAGCCTAACTTATAATTTCAATAACGTGACACAATTGATAAATATTACACAGTCTTATTTATTAAATTTTTGATGTGATTAAAATAATACATTTCATCATCAATTTTGGTTTATTAAAATAAAAAAAAAAGATGCACGAATGCTGTGTTTTCATTTATTTTTTATCCACAAATAATATCATATAGACATATATTCGTCTACATGACGAAAATTCCTCATTTGTGTATTATGGAAAATAATTTATTCTTGTTATTTTAATTCTAAATTGAGCTATACTATCAGTATTACTAGTGTTCTTTTGTGTTGCCCATAATCGGTCTTGGTCTCGCACTAAGACCAAGACTGATAAAAAAATAGATTTTTCGAATAAAAATTGAGGCAAAATACTTACTAGTACTTGACAATTTTAGTTACTATGGCTAAAGAATTGGTGTAACCAATACACTTTTGCATTTAACTCTTCTAATTTTTTCATTCAGATTTAGTTAGGTTTCCCCTATCTAAAAAAATACAGTAATATCTCCCTAGTAATAAGTTAATAGTTTACTGCAAGAATGTTGCGAGAGTCTTGCGCAAGACCAAAACCTAGACCAAGACTGAGTTTGCAAGACCAAGACTCGGCTCGGTCTCGCATTTGGACAACATTAGTGTCCTTGAATGCGACAGAATCTAATATTACTACATAAAGAAAAGTTTTTATTCTGAATAGATTAAATTTTTATTTTTGCCGAACCGAGATGAAAAGATGCCGGCATTTATTTAATTGGCGGTCCAAAATATTACCGGACGAATGTGTGGAAAAATTGTAGTACGATTTCTTTAAATCAAAGTGCTTTTCACGATACATTATATTTTTTTATAACTTATTTTTAATTTTGTTCCAACCAATGGATACCAATGACAGTGACGCAGCTGAGAGAGAAGCGCTGGGATTTCTTAGAGTCTTGCCTTATCCTCCACAAGTGGGGGAAACTTGAAGCCCGTCATGGAGCCATTATATTTTTGTAATTATATGTTATGGATGAGTCACTTACATCTCAAATAATAATGCCCTTAATTAAGGCAAAATTATATTTATTGCTAAAAAAAAAAAAAATCTGTTCCCATAATACCATACTAAAATACTTTGAAGTCATTTTGTCGATAAAATTTAACATATTTTTGTAATTATCGAGTTTCTAAAAATTTAAAAACATGAAAAATTTAAATCCGAAAAAATTACCCATTAATACTGGTAATCCGAATTCATTTTTTGTTTTTTTTTAAATAATCTATCTCTAAACAATGAACAAGTAATATTAAAAATATACGATCCATAACATCATAATGTTTTTAATGACATCTAAAGGTGTGTTTAGACATTTCACAAACTATGGAAAACACAATGATCTAACTTAACTAGTAGCAATTACGCGCTAATTCCAACTTTTATTTTTTATTTCTCTTGTTACCGACAGAACATAGAAAGCATAAAACACAAGGGGGAAAAACCACAAGCATTAAAAGAAAAAAAATTAAATATTTGTGTTTCTCATAGTTTGTGAAATGTCTAAAAGCACGTTTATATTGCGCCTTATTACTTAATGTGCCTAACTTTTGGATAAATTTGATAAATTTTTACCATAAAAAAACCCTTAGGAAATCTTCGAAAACAGACCGTAACATCCTTTGAAGTCCTGAGATGTTCAATTCCCATGGTTGTAGGGGATACTACGGTTGTGATAGTCGTCATATAAGCGAAACTATAAGGAATTACCGTAGGTTTATTAGGAAGAAAGAGATGTTGTGCCTGTCTGAACGTATTTAACAGTATTGCTAACGCATCGAGCGACATTAACGCTAGTAGAAGATATCATTTCTTTTTAACAGACCAAAGTAACTATTTTTATTCTATTTCTTTGAATAATTGTTTTTATATATATGTATAGATACATTAATGAATAGTTTTTCCTCGTTATAAGTTAATCATTAGTTGTTAATAAGCAATAACTTTGTACGTCAAAGTTTCAAATCACCAAGTCCCGAAAAATGGTCTGTGTATGTAATAGGCTAGCTAAAAAACGAAAAGTCGTACGAAAGTGAAATTGCATATTTAAGGTTTCTATATACTTGGGTTGTTACAGCAACTTTTTCGGCTAAATCGACCAACCGGAAGTGGCACTTTATATCATGGATACATTTTTAAGATTTTCTCGAAAACGGCTCAACGATTTTGATTAAGTTCATTATATCAGAGTAAAATTGAGCATTATAAAATAAAATGTAGATTTTATTTTGATCGATGTTCTCTAACACGGCTTGAATGGCTAATTTTCAATATTAGCTTCCCTAAAGTACTTTTATTTTTTTTTTATTTGAAACAATTGGCCATTTCACATTGATCTAAAATATAAAAGATAGCTAAATGAATGAATTTGATGATTAACTAAAGGAGAAATAAGAGATCGTAACAGAGAATAGTTGGAACTGAGGAACCAAAGGAATAAGCTCATCCAAACTTAAGCCGAAACATTAGACCAGGCTTACGTACATAACATGAGCTTGATATAATATGGAGTCCGACAATGTTATTTAAATGTACATACACGGTTTTTATAAATTCTATTGTTGATGTTATTTAATATTTAATTGTATAGACTGTACAGCGATATAAATATTAAAATTTGTACATATACAATAAGGGTACTTGTTTAGGGTTGATCACCCTAAATTGAGGTTATCCCCCCCCCCCTTCATGGGGTGCATGTAAAGGACCGGCGAAGTAGGTAACACTGCAGCGACGGTGGCGCTGTATGCACCAAAAAAACAAGTAGTAGGAGAGAAAAATGGGCGACTGACACGAGAAGTAGACGAATACTCTAGCCTCTTCAAGATTACTTTTCATACGCTGTTCTACCATGGGAAGAGGCATGGAGTAGAACACTGAGACCTACCGGACCCATGGAGGTGAGAAGTGTAGCAGCCGGCCGATCACCGTACCTCAGCATCCAGCCACATCAAGTAAACGATTGTAGAACATTTATAAGCCAAACCCCCATCTTTATATACTGTTTAAATATAATTATAATTAATTTCATACAGTCCACTTGTTCTTTCAAATACCCAATAAACATATGTACCATATCATACTAAAAATGACGGTACATCCCATTTCAGTACTTATACAAATAAAAATACCCACAATGAAATATAAATAAATATAGCGTCTATAATTTTTACATTGACTTCCTCTTTGTCTGAAAATAATTATTTCTGCTAAGAGGATGGTAAGTGAAAGTTAAATAAAAATTTAATTTACACATAATTTAAGGGAACGGATCCTAAAGTTTTAATGTTTGCGTGGTCTATTGGAGAAAAAGGTGGCGAAGGGTGAATGCGCTATTCTACAATGTTTATAGAACATGCTCCGACCGACAGATCCACAAATAGATTTCATAGCCAACTACAAGCAACCGATCAGGCATACCGCATCAATTCTCTATTCAAATTTTCAACGCTAGACAGAAGGCCATACAGTGGAATTTCTTACAGAAAAGTTCAAATTTTTAACTTTTTACATTTTTATGACATTAATATAGACATTTTTTGTTTCAATACTAGATAGAACAGTGACATTGAAACCAATGTATACAAGGTGTACCGGTTAATTAACGTTTTATAAATTGGCATTATATATATATATATATATATATATATATATATATATATATATATATATATATATATATATATATATATATATATATATATAAATAAAAAATATATGATAATAATGATTTGTTAAATAGTTTTCATGTAAATGATTTACGAAACTGTATTTTTCTCCCAGGTCTCTGTTCTTTAGTCATTTCATGTCTTTAGTTCTAAGATTTAGTTTTTATGAAAATAATTGAAGCAATCTGCAATTTTTTTTTTTGTTTGTTTCAAACGTACACTTTAGGACAAGAAACATTAAATTTGTCACTTATAAATATGGATCAATTCCTATTACAGAGACCTGGAAGAAAAATACAGTTTCGTAAATACTTTTCATGAATGGTATTAAAAAATTATTATTTTTATTTATAAAAAAAGTGTATTTATGCAATTATGTTTATTAAAATAAATTTCAGATCATGAAAAAACAATAAATGAAAGCTTTGCAACAGTTAATTTAAGTAAATTTTGTTTAAAACAGGTACTTTTAGGTGACAACATGAAAAATCACAACATTTCTTTACACAACTTGAGGTGAATCTCAAGAATTTGACAAATGAATCCAAAATTGATTAATATTGACTTGAAGCTTATTAAACGAAGAAGTTTTTCTAAAAGTGAGGTATCTGTAGTATAGTTGGACAATAATTTAAAAAATTTCCAATGCTTTATGATTGTTTTAAAAACAGAACTTAGCCAAATTTAGCAGCTCAAAAGACTTACTAATGTAGACATAATCTCCTAATGTAGACATAACATTAGAGTGCAATTATTGGGTAGTTTCCAACAAGTTTTTTTAGGTCATTATATCCATATGTTCAAATTTACTAAATGTATTTCTTTAATCTTCTTTAAGTTGTATCTATCATTAAGAAATAAAAAAAAAAATATTAGCTTCGATCATTTGAAAAATCAATTAATCAAGTCGCAACAGTCTTGCATTTACCTATTAGCTTATTATAGTAGAGATGTTACTGTCATTTTTAAGATAGGAGAAACCTAACTAAGCCCGGATGAAAAATTGGAAGAATTAAATGCAAAAGTATATGGTTCCACCAGTTGTTTTACATATATTAACTAAAATTTTCAAGTAAAAGTAATGATTAATTTTTAAGTAATTTTTAGTAATCAAGCATATTTAACATTTTAAAAATGCTATTTTAATATTCATCAGGGTGAATTATTTGTTCATTTTAAGTCAAATTACTTACAAATCAAGTACCAAAATGGCATTTACGGAAAGTGGTGACCCTTAATTTTCACTTTTAGTCTTTTCCTGATTAACGGAAAATACTAATAGCATTTCATAAATATATATTTACAGTGATTCAGAGTAGGCCGCAATAGAAGAAGAATCGCTTTTATCTGTTTATTACGTTTTATAGCATCTATAAATTTTTATTGTAACGATAAACGATAGAGCTGACCATGGGAGATCTGTTAAGATATTCAATGGAATCTTTAGTGTTAAATCCTATGGTCACGAGGTGAAATAACTTAAATAAATCACAATTATGGATGATTTTTATCTTCTTCCATATAAAACTTACATTTAACTTTATTTTAGTCCGATAAAGCATAGTTTATTCACTCATTGAGTCTTTCTTATTTCGTCTGATGTTTAGCTTTTCAACGTCGTTTCGCACATTTAAATACCTAGCAAAAAAGAAAAAATTAGAGACAGAAATATTTGAAATTTGGTATTTAGGATCTATTACACTGTTTCAATGAGGATAAAACCTAACTTATATTAAAGAAGATTTAATTTTACACCGGTATACCGGATTTTGTCAAAATCCCGAAAGTTCCCCACCCCCCGTATATCTGCCTGTGCTAAAGGTTAAGATGAAAGCATGGAGCTTAAGATGAGCGGTACATATAGCTAGGAGAAATCCATCTGGAAGCCTGTAAACAATAGAAGGGAAAAGACCAAGAAGATAGCCAAAAACCATATTGATGGATAGAATCAACAAAGATGTGACAGAGTTACTTTTAGATAACTGGAAAGAAATAGCCTAATATAGATTGAAATGGAGAAGGATGATTAAGTCGGCTAAAGATCTACAAGGACTATAATGCCAACAGGAAAAAAAAATTAAATCTATATATATATATATATATATATATATATATATATATATATATATATATAAGTAACATATAAAAACAAATAACAGTTATAAACAAAAAATAAATAAATAAATATATATATATTTATTTATTAATTTTTTGTTTATCAACTGTTATTTGTTTTTATATGTTACTTATATAGGTTATTGTATTATCTATATCTTATACAGGACGTCCCAAAAGCAGAGGGAAATATTAAAAGCTACAAAAAAGTTTATAAGCAATGGTCCGATTTTCAGTAAAAAAAAAATCAGGAAATTAAAGTTTTGTTTTGAATAGGAAACGACAGATAAAAAAAATATTTAATGGAAGTAATTAACAATTGCTTAGTAAACTAGGCAAAAATTACTTCAAATGTTATTAGAGATGGTCGTTGTTAAAAACATTGAAAGAGAACTTTTGAGCGGGTAAACTAAGTTCAATTCGGTCTTTAAAAAATTCTTAATTACTCGAGATTTTTTTTTTTTTACTACCCTCCAACAACATAATAGATACACCACTTTTAATAAGAAATTCTTGTTTCAGCGCATATTAATTAATTTTAGGTTTATTATAAAATAAGTTGAAATTCACCTCGTTTTTTAAAAAAACAAAATGAAGTGTTTTTTTTTATTCCGTCCTTGACGGATACTGTTTTTATGTTATAAGTTTTATAGTTTACATTAGAAGTTTAGATGATAAATATTTGAAAAATCATTATTTATCACCTAAAATTATAACGAAATTGTGGTTTTTAGTCTTATCTTTATATAATATAAATAGTATAGTATATATCAAAAAACATTTTTTTTATTTAGTAATATTAAAATTTTTCACAATTAAAGATATTGATAACAGTGAAAGAGTAAGTAGCTCATTCACAGCCTATGAACAATAAATAAAAATATATTAAATAAAACGGCAGCAAAAATGATAATGGAAATAAATAAATATACATAACGGATATATAGATATAATATTTTCAAAATTATTTAAGGAAGACTTGTAGTACGCTTGTAATAGCTACCTATATTTTGACAATGTTTATTTTAATAAAGCGTTTAGCTCTCTGTAGGATGCAATATGAGCAAATTATTTTGAATAATTTTATAACGAATTTCTGTTTTGCAGAAACGAAAATTCTTGTAGTAGTTTTCGTAAATGCCAATCGCATTTTAATTAACATTGACATGCAAAAACACCATGTACAGAAACAGTGTTAAAAGATAGTCGGGCGGTCGTTCATTGGCGGCTAGAGCCAAAAGCTAAAAATATCAACACGTGTCTGGGTAAAACAGCAAGCCAATGTGTGAGTGTGTGCGGAAAACAATTCAATTCATCACCTCCGGTCGAGGGGCAGTCCGATATACGAAGTTTCAATTGGCTCAATCGTTGATACTCCACACCTAATACGAGATACATCAATAATTTGTAGTTGACTCGATCATATAAAATTTAGCATTGCGTATATCAGATCGGATAAACAAGAATATTTTAAGGGTTTGAAAGAATTGCATGTGACAACAATTTTCATTAAAATGCTAATGCAGATTTTGAATCGCTCTATTACTGAAGCAATCTCAAATCCGAAATTTTAATTAAATTTCCGGTATTATTTTTAAGAAAAAAAAAATCAATGTAAAAAAATTAATTCTTGGATTTTTTTCAATCGAACATTTTTAGTAGTGAAATGTTCTTTACGTGACGCGACGTCGTGTTAGAGCCGCAAAAAGAGAAAAAGTGAGAAAAACCAAATGCTAACGAATTTCTCTAACTAAATATTGTCATTTTTTATTATTTTTTTTATTGAAATTTACGACTGTATTACCTGGAAAATACAATAAGTAAATGTGACATTGGTAACATGACATGTACAACATGAAGAGAAACTACCCATTGGTAGAACTCAAATTAAAGTTCTATATTAGAAGGTCCCGAGGCCATCTTCTTTTCAGAAGCCTCGGAGGGTTATCAGGGATCTAGGAGGAAGCAAGGTTTGAAACGAGATTCGGAAGGTTAGGATTCGGATGGTTCTGCAGTCTGTTATGGAATGATAGGTATCTGGATTGGACCAAATCGGAAACATATGGAACATTAAGGTCTTTATGGATGAATTTATTTGTGACAAAGTAAGGAGCGTTGAGGATTTTAAGAAGGATTTTGGACTGTAAGGATTGGATACGAGAGGAATTCGATGGTTTAGTGGAGCCCCAAAGCTCAATTCCGTAAGTCCAAGTAGGTCTTATTATTGTCATATATATGAGTCGTTTTTAATCGATTGAAAGCATAGAGCGTTTGTCTAGTAAGTGCTGCAGTAGTCGAAAACGTCGGGCGGTTTTTAGTCGTTTCAGTCTGGTAAGGGGGTATTGTCATTTTAAATATGACAAATCATACTAAAAAATATACGATCATCCCATATTTTAGTTATCGTAAACTTATCAGGTTTAGAGCGACGATCAGTCAGAGCAAAGTTTACCAGAGCAATTTACAATTATAATTATATGTATTGAAAATGTTATTACTTGTAAATATCCTATAGAAGCATGTGGCTAGTTATTTTTATTAGTTAAGTTTCTTTTTGTTTAGTTTAGTTTATATACTTTTACTTTTCACACCAGTGATGCGGCTGAGAGAGTCGCTGGGATCTCTTGGAGTCTTGCCTCATCTCCCACGTAAAGGCAAGACTCCAAGGGATCCCAGCGACGTGGGGGAAAGGGCCCGACTCGGAACTCCCTCGCCTGACTGTAAATATTTACTGTAAATACTTATAAACACATTATATAAGTATGAATGTGTTTTTAAATTTTTTATTTATTTATTCATCTTTATATATATATATATATATATATATATATATATATATATATATATATATATATATATATATATATATATATATGTAATGTCTCGTATTTGATTTATTCTGTTATTCCATGTTTTCTTTTCTTTTCTTATGTTATAACTTTCTATTTTTTTTATTTTATTGCATATATGGTATGATTGTTTCATACATCACAAATACTCAATGCCCTTAATTGAGGCAAAATGTATTTTTTTTTCTCGATACAAAAAAAAACTTTCAGTACTATTGTTTTTCTGTATTATTTATTGTTGATAGAGCGTGAATGTACACTCTGAACACTATTATAAATGTCCTTACTTGTGATAGATTGTAATATCTCTCAATAAATATGTTTAAAACTTTGTGAATATAGAACAAAAAATAGTTTATTTCACTAATTATAATTGTATATTGAAGAGAAGTTGGATTGGGTGTTCAGTCAAAGAAAGGACAGTGTATTCCCACGTGCCGATATAATTGTATATATTGTAAGTATTATTAAGTTGTGAATTTTGAAAAAAAAAAATATATATATATATATATATTTCATATTATTATTCCGTCCTTGTTGATGTTTTTACTTCTATCGTGTGGTTTTATAATTCAGTCAATGAGTGATTATAGAAGGAAATGGGACGATACAATTTTTGATTTTGGGACATTGTTTGGAATAGTAAGGAGGTACACATACTAAAAGTCCCCACTCCTAGGTGGTGAGCCATGTGGGGAGTGAGGGGGGGGGGGCGGTCACTTTTTTTGAGTTTTCGCTTATATCGTTAAAACTATCCATCGCATCGACAAAGACGTTCTAAAAAAAATTAAAGCTGACAAAATTTGGTATATAATTGATTATATATCTTTTTTCGCTATCTCGCTTAGTATACGAGATATCCGTTTTCAACTATGGCTAATATTGAAAAAAAAAATTGCTACATGTTTATTACTGTTTTTAGGAGTTTTTGCTTGTATCAGGAAAACTATCCATCGCATCGACAAAGACGTTCTAAAAAAATTAAAGCTGACAAAATTTGGTATATAATTGATTATATATCTTTTTTCGCTATCTCGCTTAGTTTACGAGATATCCGTTCTCAACTATGGCTAATATTGAAAAAAAAATTGCTACATGTTTATTACTGTTTTTAGGAGTTTTTGCTTGTATCAGGAAAACTATCCATCGCATCGACAAAGACGTTCTAAAAAAAATTAAAGCTGACAAAATTTGGTATATAATTGATTATATATCTTTTTTCGCTATCTCGCTTAGTTTACGAGATATCCGTTTTCAACTATGGCTAATATTGAAAAAAAAAATTGCTACATGTTTATTACTGTTTTTAGGAGTTTTTGCTTGTATCAGGAAAACTATCCATCGCATCGACAAAGACGTTCTAAAAAAAATTAAAGCTGACAAAATTTGGTATATAATTGATTATATATCTTTTTTCGCTATCTCGCTTAGTATACGAGATATCCGTTTTCAACTATGGCTAATATTGAAAAAAAAAATTGCTACATGTTTATTACTGTTTTTAGGAGTTTTTGCTTGTATCAGGAAAACTATCCATCGCATCGACAAAGACGTTCTAAAAAAAATTAAAGCTGACAAAATTTGGTATATAATTGATTATATATCTTTTTTCGCTATCTCGCTTAGTTTACGAGATATCCGTTCTCAACTATGGCTAATATTGAAAAAAAAATTGCTACATGTTTATTACTGTTTTTAGGAGTTTTTGCTTGTATCAGGAAAACTATCCATCGTATCGACAAAGTCTTTCTATAAAAAATTAAAGCTGATAAAATTTTCTATATGATTTTATGTATATTTTCTTCGCTATCTCGCTTAGTTTCCAAGATATCCGTCCTCAGCTGTTTCTAATGTAGAAAAAAAATTGTTCACCTCATGTGTTTTTTACTGTATTTAACTAGCTAACTCTTGATCGCTCCGTTTTACGACTCAGCCACGCAGAAGAAAGTTTTAAATAATTAATTTTTTTTTTTTATGAATATATATATATATATATATATATATATATATATATATATATCATTTTACTAGTTTATCTTCAACAGTTCAAAATTTGCATCAATTATAACTTCATATGTCGATTCCGAGAATTTGCAGAAAATAGTAATTTTTATAATATTCGTTATTATTATATTGCTGCGACTCTTTATATATCTAAATATCTTTGTATACGTATACATATACATACATGCAATAATGTTTATTTTAACAATTTTTTCCTGCAAATTCTCGCAATCGGATATAAGCGAAAACCTCGAAAAAAGTGACCTACTGGTCCCCCGACTCCACCTAGGAGTGGGCACTTTTAGTATGCTTACCTCCTTACTTTTTTAAAAATCTATTTATTGAATAATAATACAATCAGCCACTGCTGGAGGGCTATAAGTATTAGGGCTAAGAGTTCTCATTCAAACAATATATACAAATAATAGAGATATAGATATAAATATAAAAAGTAAATAAATAATACAGATGAAGAAAGTAAATAAAAGAAAAAAAAGTAAACAATAACATAAAATAGAAACTTATAAACACAATCATACCTATATACAATATATACATTCGCCCAGGAATCTCCGAGCCAGGCTTTTTCCCTTTTTTCCCTTCCCTTTTATCCCCACAAAGCAAGACTCCAGGAGATTCCAGTGCCACTTTTCCAGCCGCATCAATAGTATTAGAAGCCTCCTTACTAGTCCAAACAATACCCTAATGCCAAAATTCGTGTCGCCGCCATTTCCTTCTATACCCCTTTTTCGAGCATTCATTGACTGGACTATTAAGCGCACACCGTAGTTTTTTTATTTTTTATTTACGTATTTTTGCTTACAAAAAAATTATAAAACTGTTGTAAGCTGTCGTAACTGATAGAATCCGCTAAGTAGTATAATATCGAATCAAGAATATGTTAGCATGTAATATGTAAATAAGAGGAAGGAAACATGTAACAATTGATGGAAAACGCTACACAACTTGTTGAACTTGTTTGTTTATTCAGTTCGCTTGTGAGCCATCAAGCAGCTTCCTTTTATATTCCTATTCGAGGCAGGCATTTCTCCATTAGTAGCCGCCGGCCCTGTCAATGATCCTGAGAAGCTGTTGTCATTTCACGGAAAATCCTGACCGATAAAAGATTTAATTTCAGGCGACAAATGGGGAAGTGAATTTCAACAAGATCGTTTGAGTGGTAATTAAAAAAAACTACTTTGGAATCTTGGCAATGTTTTTTTTAGTTTAGCGTAGCCAGCGTAGATAAAGAATACTCGCAAAGGCAGACTTTATAACCCAGTCAAACTAGCACAAAAAAGAGAAATAGCTTGTAAAAGTTCGAGTAATTAAATTTTTATTTATTTTTTTTTTTTTGGATTGTACCCTCCGAGGCGTCTGAAAAGAAGATGGCCTCGTGATCTACTTATGTAATTATATCATTAGAGTGCTACCAATCGGTAGTTTCTCATCAAGCATTTTCATGTGATTGTATTATTACTGTGTCCACATTTACAAGTTGTATTTTTTTATAATACAGTTGTTAATTTCAATGAATAAAAAAAATAAATTGTTAGTTGTTGTGAATGTGTTCATAAATTATTATAATGAAGAGAAGAATAGTTGGGGTGGTCAGTCAAAAAGGAAGGCAAAAATAAATGATAATATTTATTTTTACATATGCCGACGTTTCGACCTGAAGTTCAGGCCTTCATCAGGGCTAAGAAAATGACCAGATAACAAGGTATGAGAAACATAAGTAGTGATGGTAAAAAAAATAAATAAAAAATAAAGAAAATAACCAGATAACAAGGTATGAGAAACATAAGTAGTGATGTTAAAAAAAAAAAAAAGTAAAAATAAAAAAATAAATAAATATAAAGTAAAATGAAATTGTTAGTATAATGACTAAGAACTAAGAGATAAATAATAATAACAGTTACAAAGTGTGGAATGATGAAGTAGGCATAATCAAAAAGGCTGACGTAAGTGTTACAATGGGAATCTTAGAATAAAATGTAAAACATTAGTCATTATTCTAACAATTTCATTTTACTTTATATTTATTTATTTTATTTATTTATTTTTTTATTATTTTTTTTTTACCATCAGTACTTATGTTTCTCATACCTTGTAATCTGGTTATTTTCTTAGCACTGATGAAGGCCTGAACTTCAGTTCGAAACGTCGGCATATGTAAAAATAAATATTATCATTTATTTTTACCTTCCTTTTTGACTGACCACCCCAACCATTCTTCTCTTCATTATCCACGACAGTCAACCAATTACCAATTATAAATTATTACAATTATTGCCCACGTGACAGATTATTATATTTCTAGATTAATAAATAAAAAAAGTTAGTATTCAGCGATTATAAAAAAAAATCCCAGAATCCACCCTTGAAAGCCTTTTGAGTTCGCTACATTGCTCCAAAAATCATTGAATTTCTATCTTTTTTTCGTTTAGGCTAAATATCTCCTTTTTAGAGCAGCATCAAAAAAAAAAAAAAAAAAAAAAAAAAAATGGTTATATTCAGTCTCAAACAGCTTAAAATTATCAAACATTTTTTTTAACCCTACAGGAAGCCTACCTATCGAGTTTTCAAAATCGGTAAAGTATAAAAAAAATAAGAAAAAAAAATACAATCAAGTCATTGTATTAATATTTGTTCGTTAATACAATCAAATATTAATACAATCATTATAGCGCTATAACTTTGCCATTTATGAGTACTTAATGATGTGTGCAAAGGACTCTAGGCGCTTATGCCAGTGCCGATTTTACGCCGATTAAGTGTATTTTACTAATTAACTGCTCCAAATACGTTAAAAAGGAATGAGTGTTCGAGAAAGAAAAATGTACTCTTCAGATGTTTCAGAGCGTTTTCCGTTATTGTTGGCCACTTATTTACAAAAGATGCTTGATTTTCAACTTTATTTTGAACGGCTTGAAAAACTTGACTTAACTGGTGATTTTTACTAGCAATGCCAATTATTTTTAAAAACATTTTTTCATGTTTTACTATTGTCTAATCATCCAACTTTAATAGAAGGCCAAGTATGGCGAAATTAAGCCAAATGCTGAATCTCAGTGACCGAAAATCTAACTCAAGTCAACCTTCAATGTTTGAACGCCATTTTGGTACAGTGCGGCCATTCTTTTTTTTGGATACATTGGCTTTATTGTAATAAATAGTTACAAGGAACACAACTATATACAATTTCTTGGTATGTGGGGGAGGGTGCACGGTAGGGGGGTCTGGCTCGCCATGTAACATACTTCTCAAAACACCTCCCGACTACCGTCTACCGTTCCAGTCAACGGCTCATGATCTTCAAGGAAAACCTCCGAATCCTCTGAACGAGATTCAAAATGGAATAATATAATTCTTCCGTTCAAAACTGAAAGAGTACTATTGTGAAGAGATCGAAATGGGTGAATTTTGAATGTTCGCTTTCTTATGGGTTTAGAAAATAATTTTATGTATAAAAATGTTAGATAATTTTAAGCTATTTAAGATTGAATTTAACCATTTTTTTTTAAATTTATGTTGCTCTAAAAAGGAGACATTTAGCGTGAACCAAAAAGAGTTCCAATGGTTTTTGGAGCACTACAGTGAACCAAAAAGGCTTTCATTGGCGGAAAGATTTTTTATATTCACTGTATTTATTTATTTTTATATGTAACGATATAAAAAAGACCTTTGAATTACCCGTGCTTTTGAAAGGTATCATGTCTAATTTGACTGGGCTATTAGAGCGAGTTGGAACAAAAGTTGGGGTGTCACGTAGACAGTTAAGTGCCACAGAAATAAGCATCTCTCAACAGACGCATTTTATGATCTCAAGGCAAATATGTGAAGACAGTCTCTTCCCTCATGTATGTCTTTATTAAAGGACCTCAAGATCAAAGGTTACACTTTTATGGAATTTATTTCACAAATACCAGTGAAACAATATTATTTTTAATTCTTCCTATTACGTTTTCGAATATGTTTCAGCTTAAAATGTAAATAGCTATATCTTATAAACAATACCGAAACAAAAAAAAAAAAAAAAAAAGAACTACTCTTCCACTCCGAATACTACAAAACCTACTTGTCAAACGCGCTATATAAACTTCCAATATTCTGCAAAAAAAAAAAAAAACTCATTTAAACTGCTATTATCAGGTCCATTTTGACATATGGAATCGAGCTTTGGGGTTCCTCAAAACCATCGATTTCTTCCCAAATCCAATCCTCACAATCTAAAATCGTTTGTACAATTACTTAATGTTACGAACTTGTTATAACGTCACCAATAAAATTACCCATAAAGATCTCAATATTCCATTTGATGCATATTTGACCCGAAATATATATTCTCCTTTTAATTCCAAACTCGTTTGTCACCGTAACACTCTAGTTCGTAACCTCTCATCCAAAACAATGCCTGACAATCCTCCGAGGTTCTGAAAAGAAGATGGCCTTGGGAACTCCTAAATTAAGTTAATCGTTGAAGTGCTACCATTAGGAAGTTTCTTTAGAAGCTGAAGATATATAGATACGTACATTTTCCAAAACGTCGAGAATATATTACATTAGTCTACACTGTCAGTTATCACTCAGTCATAACAAAATAAATTTTTAGTTGTCTGTATCTTGTTCTATCTTTCCCTAGTGTGGCTCACAGTCAAAATGATACACATGTACATTGATGGAAATTATTGAATAAATAAATATTTTAATTTATATTATAGTACTGGCAATGGCCTGATTCTCCACTCAAGTCATGAGTGTCCGTGGTTGTAGCGCCCTTACTCAATCTCCGCTGGCTTTCAATG
The DNA here is from genome assembly GCA_928085145.1 of Nezara viridula. NCBI lineage: Eukaryota > Metazoa > Arthropoda > Insecta > Hemiptera > Pentatomidae > Nezara > Nezara viridula. The sequence continues at coordinate 145,606,500 of OV725078.1, forward strand.
CCAGTGAAATGGTTGAGGAAGAAGCGCAGGGATCTCTTGAAGCCTTGCTTTCCCTCCACATGTGGGGGGATAAGTATGGTTCGGAGTTCCCATGGCTAACTGTAAATAGTGTAAATAGGTATGCCTGCATCTAAGATGTTTATTTTCATTACTTTTTTTTTTAAGATAATTTTAATTCTATTTTATTCATTTATTTTCATTCTATTATTACTATTATTTATATTTTCTTCCTTCACTATGATATTTTATTTTGTTCTTTTGTAGCTTTATATTATTTGAAGTTAGCTTATTTTTTTTATTTGTAAATATGGTGTGAATGTGCTCTCACAACTCTATTATAAATGTCCTTTATTGAGACAGATTGTAATATTTATCAATAAACAAATAAAAAAAAAATTTATATTACATTGAAAGCAATAATTGATTGTTATCAATAAACATCCTAGTAATAATAAATTTATGACTCTGTTTTTATGTTTTTAATTTACTTATCTTTAGCTTATTTTATTTTTTATTGCACATAGTTTTTTTTAATTATTATTTAGTTATTATTTTACTTTTGTTAATTTTATATTTTCTGTATATATGGTGTGAATGTATTCATATATCACTATAATTATTGTCTACTAGACAGATTATTATATGTCTAAATAAATAAATAAAATAAAAAAATAGTAATAGTTCATTTCTTATGTTCTGTTTCTTGGTGTGAGGGTGTTTGGAGGCTTCTGGTATAGGAAATCTTCACTTCATAGATAGTATAATGAATAAACATGTTTATATAGATATTCTGAGAAGAAACTTGAAAGAAAGTGTGGGAAATCTAGGGCTAAAAACATATTTAGTTTTTATCAGAATAACGACCCCAAACATCCTGCCTTGTTAGATAAGGAACGTCTACTTTATAACTACCTAAGAGTAATAAAATCTCAACAACAGTCAGCAGATCTTAAAGCGATAGGACACCTGTGTGCAAAATTGGAGGTAGAAATAAGGAAACACGAAATTTCTAGCAATTAAAAAAAAATATCTCCTCGAAGATTGGGAAGGGCTAAGCCCAAAATTCACAACCACAAAAATGGTCGACTCCATTAAAAACTGGATGAAAGAAGTGGAAGAAAATGACAGCTTACCTACAAGGTATGAACTAAATTAATAGTATTTAAAAGTTAATAATGAGATGTATCATTTTGACTGTGGGAGTAAAATTGTCCAGTATTTTTTTTTTTTTTTTAAATAATCACTGCTGAATATTTTAATTTTATTGAGTTTGTACATATTTAAATTGAGATTAAAAATAAATCTGTTGAAGATTTTCTGGTTTTATTTGTTTACTGTAACCATTTAAGTCTGTTTCTAATTTTTCTTTTAGATGTATCAATTTCACTGTGAGCCACAGTACGAGTATAAACAACTCATGGGGAACAGTAAAACAAAAACAGGTTTTTAAAAATAAATAAATCCATATTTTTTTAATTACTTATTTTGTAATACGAAACATGTATAATGCGTAGATGTACAATTATCCACAGGTTTTGTTCTCTACATTTTATACCACTCCGAAAAAGGATGAAACGCAAAATAAAGAAATTCCTGTTACGACAATGGATATAAACAGCGATGAGGAACAATGAAACATCTGACAAGGGCACCTTAAAACTTTTTATGTTTCAATGAGCTCTTCATATTTTATTCACAGCTGGGTTGTAAACAATAGTGATAAATGAAAATCATACATATTATCATACACAGGAATCTGATTCAAAACAAATGAAGTATAATATAATCGTTATTACCTATGTCTTGTTGAGATAAATGAAAAAAAAAATTACAAATGATTTTAACTCTTAGCGCAAAATGTTAAGGAGATTACACATTTCAAAAGCACCAGGAACGCAAGCAGTCGAAAAATAAAACACTAGACACAGGAAGTGGATGTATTTCTGTATTTCCAGGAGAACACACATGGCGGAAATTGGGAATCTCATTTGTCCCAATAATTTGAAAAGAGAGGAATATAAAATGTAACAGGATTTAATTCGTCAACGAATATGGAGCATGAAGAAAATAAATAAATTCAAAAAGATCTCACAAGGAGCACAAGCAGTAGAAATTTGTAAATTTCGACACAAGCACTAACCAAAACGTTTATTGATTTTTCTTTTAAATACTGACAGCAGATGGATTAGTCGCAAAGAGAGGAACAAAACATTAACCAAGAAACACAAGCATGTTTTCAATTGTTTAGAAAATATAGAGCTGTTGTTTTTTTGTGCCCATATTCACAGAGGGTATACATATTACCGCTTAAGTAATAGGACTCACCAATAGGCAATCCGTTGTCCTGGTGAACAGTAAGGAGCCGGAACAAGCCAATATGTTGATAGACATGCAAGCCTTGAAGAACAAGGGATTGATACTCAACCTGAGAAGAACAAAGAGACCGAGGCTGAAAATCAGATCTAGACCGAGGACTTAGAGGACTTTTTATGGCGAAGAGATTTCCGGCACCTTATGGACGTCGGACATTAGCGACTACTTGAATGTTCTTCTACTCTACCTGAAATGCCAGGAATATGGTCATACCTAAATGTAAGAAAGATCTTATATATACACATAGTGCTTGCTAAAGGCAAACGAATGCCAGGGTAGGAATAGCGGCTCCCTACCCAAGTGAAAGAATTGCATAATTTCCGGGAAGGTGCTAAATGAAATAAGGCAATGTCCTGGAAGAAGAGACTGCCCCGTGTACTTGTCAAAAATGATGGAAAGAATAATCGTTTAGCTTCGTGGCAACTCTGGGTTTCGCTCCTACTGAAGCTAGCGGATAGTTCCTAATAGCCACTGGATTTAAAAGAGGACATTGAGGTATAGTCCCAATATGGAAGGTGCACAGCCGTACACATGAATATGCCAGAGGAAAACCCTATTTTTATTGTTCCCAGAAATAAATACATAACCTAAAACATTCTCCGATTTAGCCTAATCCAGATACCTACCCTTCCAAACAAACTCCAAAACCATCCGAATCCTCTCGTTTCAAATCTTGCTCCCTCTTCAATACCTGATAACCCTTCAAGGCGTCTGAAAAGAAGATGGCCTCGTGATCTACTTATATAAATATATTATTAGAGTGCTACCAATGGGTAGTTTCTCAACAAGCGTTTTCATGTGATTGTATTATTTCTTTGTGCACATTTACTGGATGTATTTTTAATTTATACAGTTGTAAATCTCATGAATAAATAAAAATCAAAAAAAAAATCTAAAACATATATAAAATAAAGAACAATGCCAAATAAAAAGAGTTAAATTGGGGGCAGTGACGTGCGTAATACCCACGCACACTATCCTAGTGTTGCCGAGGACCTCATATGCCAGAAATAGCCATGTAGAGAGAATAAACGTAAAAAATAAATATTGCCAAAGTTTAATGAGCACCACGTTATCCTGTATGATACTCTCCCGCTGTAAACCGAAACAAGTAGGAACCTTTTAATACTTCAATAATACAAATGTACAGTAATTAACCATTTTTTATATTAAGGAAATGAATAAATATTACCTTCACTTTATTAAGTATTAAAATAATATAAATAAATATATGGTTAGCTGCAAAAATGGTGATATCGATATAGATGGTAAAATGTTTGAACAGGTAGAGAAGTTTAGGTATTTAGGCTCCACGGTAACTAGAAAAAACGAAATTGAAGAAGAGATTAAGGTTAGACTGAAGTCGAGAAATGCTTGTTATTTTTCTGTAACAAAACTACTTAGCTAGCGCCTCTTGTCCCAGAACTTAAAAATTACTATCTATAAATCCATTATCCTACCTACAGTTCTTTATGAATGTGAAACGTGGCCGCTTACATTAAGGGATGAGCAACGTCATAAGGTTTTTGAAAATAAAGTATTGCGTAGAATATTCGGACCGAAGAAGGATGAATTAACCAGAGAGTTCAGACGGTTACGCAACGCCAAATTGCGTGAACTGTGTCCGAGTAATATAATGGAGGTGATTTAATCCTGGCGAATCAAATTAAGAAAGAATTCCTAAAAAGTTAATATTTCCTGTACCGAATGGTAAACGTCCGAGAGGTAGACCGAAGCGAAGATGGGATGATTGCATTAAAGCCGATCTGAAGGGACTAGGTTTGGACGGCGAACGGTGGAGGTATGTAATAAGCGATTGGTGGTGTCGGCATCGGGTTCGCTAAGCCTTTATTACTATTATTTATTATTATAAATAAATATAGGTGATAAACAGTCAGTACGCAGTCATTTTTAAGGTGTTTATTAGTGCCGACGTATCAACACAAACATTGTCGGTCGTCATCAAGGGTGGGCCATCATAGGCCTGTACTTGAAATCCTTCATCTCCCGGTGCTCATTGGGGCAGACAGACAGTTTTTGCCGGTCCTCAGGAGAGATGCCTGTCCTTGGGCTCTGAAGATGACCCGGGCCCCAGCTCACCTTGACTCCAACACTTGTTTTCACTGTCTCCTTAACGACTCTCTACCACGACTAATTGCTCTCGTCACTTACAATGAAAGCGGCCTTCCTCCATTGCCAGCAAAAAAAGACCTAGTGGCCTCTTTCTCTTCCTTTTATACTCACCTTAACATCAACTTACTTTGGCAAAGGAACTTGTATCTATGTTTATCAACATTTATAGAAAAAAATACCGGATATTTTTTGGTTTTAATAATTAGTATTAACTTACTACTACAAAAATTGAAAATGTAGAAATAGTAATCCTTACATACACAATAATTGAATGCATATATTTTTTTCCCGAAATATGCCAACTGAGGACCATACTTTCTTCATTGTTTTACTGATTTTCTTTTTCCGTTTCCTTCCTTCCTTTTTCCTCTTTTCGACTTCATGCCTTCATGCTATTCATTGTTCCTCTTAATTTATACCTATTTAGGCATTTCTCATTTTTTACCCCACTTCTTATTAATTCTTCCTATACTTGTTCAGGGTATAGTTTGATGTTATTCAGCCCTTTTAATGTGTGATATATAACATAATTGAATATGTAATATTTTTATTTATTTGATCTCGTGCATATTGCTCAGAAGTTCGATAATGCTGATAATTATAGGACAAGAAGCAGAACTTTAAATAGCTTTTATCATGACACGCTGAATCTCTTGGATATGTCTATTAAATCTAGCTAATTTGCTTTTTAAATTTTTTCTGCGTGATCAGCAGCTTTTTTTTTTTTTTTTATAACCTTCCTTTAAGGTGTATTTTCATTTCATATGTTTTTCTTTCTGTGTTTATCTGTGGTGTATTTATGTATTTTAGTTGGTGCGAACACGTTTGTCATATGTATTTTTTACATATGATTATACCTTTTACAAACTCGAATTTTTTACCGCTAAAATTAAAATGAACGTCTAAACAGTTAGGAATCAATAATTTGATAGAAATAGGAAATGGTAGATAGAGATATGTATTTCCTTGTTGTACATAGTTTTTGAATAATTATTACTTTCGCGGGAACATTAAAATTATGAGTAGAGAAAAAATATATGATTATGATCCCAAAAATTAAATATGAGCTTACTAGTATCTAACGTATGATGCTGTTACACATAGCTAACGTATGAAACGTCTCGGTGGTGACCTTGATGTTGAAAATGCACAAGGTTGAGTTCGTCGCACTTCATCCCATGCTGTCAACAGTGCAACAATCTGATAGGTTCAGTGTACAGATAAGAACTGGCGTACCAATATATATATATATATATATATATATATATATATATATATATATATATATATATATATATATATTTCTTCGCCAGTTTTGTAACGATAATTTAAAAACAATCGCACCATTAAGCGGTCAATTTTTGTTTTTTTACCTTACATTTTTTTCTTTCGCTCCATGATTTTTTTTCTCTCAAATCTATGACAACCTAATTGGTGGTACAATATTCTCGTTAATATTTTCCGTGAAAATTTCTTTACTTCTTGATACGTGACAATTATAATATGTTTTGACGAGGACAGTGTTTAATACATGTCATAGTTCCAGGTATTATCCTGACGTTAGAATATTTACTAAAACTGAACTGAGAAACATTGTTAAAGTTTTTTTGTAACCTTAATAAGTAATGATAAACAAAGACACTCAATGGAATCAGCGCTATCAACATAAGAATAAAAAGAAATAGATGATGCAATTTATATGACAGCGGCTGTATATGATGTATAATATATCATTTCCTCTCTCTCTCTCACTCTCTCTCTCTCTCTCTCTCTCTTATTTATTTATGGGTCAGTGTTATATATCTAAACAATATAAGTTGCTACTTTAATTCATTCATTCTTTTCATTGATGGTATTAGTAGAAAAATAATATCAGATATTTCAAATATTGACTTGTTAGCATTTCTTTGTTGCATTACCATTCTAAAAACTTCCAATTATGTATAACAATCACAATTATGTATAACAGAATAATATAATATTGTAATTATTTTTCCTTAACACAAATAAACATAAAAAAATCAAGAAAAGCTATTTCTGTGTTTTTTTATTTTGTTATGTCCTGCAGATGAAATAAAAATGAAATATGTATCAATAAAAAATAATCTTTGAGTACAGAGGCTAAGTGCGAATTGAGGATTTAATGTTTTTTTTTCGGTAATTACTCTACGCTATTATGATAAAATAATACATATTGTGATTTTTTTTTTCAAGTACTTAGTTCAGATCACACACAGGAACAAATACGGACCAATGGAAAAAAAAAAAATCATTTTTCTATATGGGATGGATGCCCGAAAGCCGATATGGAAGCGAACGATTTTTTGAAAACATGGGAAAAAAATTATACGAACAATTCATAAATGGTGGATAAATGTTCCGTAGATTCAGTTCTTTGTAAGAAATAGAAGAGCAATAGAAATAACTGAGAAATAGCAACACTAATGTTATAGGATTGATTTAATAGATGAATAAATAGACGCGGTGATTTCCACCGATGATTTTTGAAGCGGTCTGATTGATTTACTACGCAGTCGATGAACTCAGCACTGAATTTAGGAACTTGCCTTATATGTATTATTATTGGCAGATAACTTTTTTTAATTAAAAAAAAATCAGAACAGTATTCTTGGATAATTAAATAAATTTATTTGTTTGATTTGAGAAACCCAGAATTGGTTTCGGACTGATGTGGACTGATTGATTGGCGGCCATTTTGGTCCCAAAGTCCCATTTTGGTCCTTTTTTTCTAAACCCAAAATGATGTTTTTTATTGAACATTTTGTCTAGAATTATCCTCCAGAGTTTTGCTAATAAGAGCTCAGACGCCATGTATAACACAATCTCCGTATTTTAACCTTTTAATTCTAGGTCAGTTAACACTTCCTGCACCCCCCCCCATGGCGAATATTTTATAAATTCCCTGTTTTCTTAACAGTTTTGGCTTATTATATTTATTATTGGACACCAAGTTTCACATTAGTAATGAATTATAGTATGTAAACCAGTCTTGTATTAATGGTTTCTTTCAGGTATTATTCTGCATTGACTGAAAGGTTCATGCGATGATCTGAATCTTTTACTGTCTCTTGAATCATTCACTGAGTTTAACCATTCTTCCATTTATTTTAAATTTTTGTTTACATAAAATTATACTCTTTTTATTGTGTTTAATATGTATATATTTCGAGTTTTGATTTGTTATCTGTATCAATTTTCATTGTTGTATTACAATGAGCAATGCACCAGCTTGTCACTTAGCGGTAACAAATCATTTATATCAAGAACAAGTTTTTTTTTTTTTTAATGCTCAGAGTTAAGATTTTTTTTTTTCAGTACAGAGTTATCTTTGTAATGAAAGAAATATTCCTGAGATAAATAAAGTACAATTGAGAATAGGGAAACGCCCTGTTTTAATTGTGAACAGAAACACTTTCGAAGTGTTTGTTTAAATAGAATTTTACAATACTTTTAACGTATTTTTTATTTATCTATTTTTTTTTCCTTTATTATATATTTCGGGCTCAGAATTAGGGAGAGATGAGGGGGACTTGCCACGTGAGGCAGAATTCAGACCACGAGAAATTTCGAATGAAATTTCTTTTTTTAATAAGTGTGTTAATTAAAATTTACAATTGTATTAACTAAAAATACAACAAGTAAATGTAAATTAGTACCATGACACGGACAGACCTGTAGAGATACTAACCATAGGTAGCAAACCAATAATTGTTCTATATTAGAAGGTCCCAAAGCCATGTTCTTTTCAGATGTGGTTCGTCAGTTACAACGCCGGAGCTCACCCGAGCTAACCCGAAGAATTAGAACAGTATTCCATACGTAATATGAACTTAATATAATACGGATCCCGACAATATTATGTACATATTATTATACAGATGCGTATAAATGCTATCGTTGGTATTATTTAATATTTAATTGTATATAAAGATTAAAATTTGTACGTATAATTTCCTTAAACAAATAAAAATACCCACAATCAAACATAAATAAATATAGTCTCTATAAAATGAAAGTCGTGTGAAGCGCCCAACAGATTTTGTTATATATGTGAATAATTTTACAGAACTTACAGGCCAGACAGATATTATAAAACACAGTAGTAAATATGCCCTTAAATTCCTGTTTGAAACACGGACTTTCCCTATACATGAAACTTAATCGTGCGATTCATCCAGGGTATCAATAGGTTTAGATTTTACTTTCACTTACTTATATATGAAATATATAGTTAGGGAAAGTATTGCGATCGTGAAAATTTTCGGATCTGAGTTTTCAATGGAAATACATGTCTTGAGGTCCCCTGAGTCGAAATAACCATGTCCAGCAAAATGTTCTGTGTGTGTGTGTGTGTGTGTGTGTGTATGTTATCAGCTCAAACACTTAAAGTCGTACGAAAATGAAATTGCATATTAATGGTTTTTATATGCTAGGGATGTTACAGCAACTTTTTCGTCAAAATCGGAGAACCGGAAGTGACACTTACTGTAGTAGAGTAAACACAGTTTTTTTTCTCGAAAACGGCTCAAACGATTTTGATTAAATTCAACATATCAGTGTAAAATTAAGCATTTTTAAATAAAATGTAGGGTTTATTCTGATGGTTGTTCTCTAACAGGGCTTAAATGGCCAACTTTCAATATTAGATTACCCTAAAGTACCTTTAGTTTTTTTTCATTTGACTATTGACCATTTCAAATTCATCTCTAAGACAACAGATAGTTAAAAATGAAATATGAAAGAATTTGATAATTAACTAGAGGAGAAATGAGATATCCGGAGAATGGTTGTAATTGAGGAACCAAAGGAATACGAGCTCGCCCGAAAGATTAGGACACATTTCCATACGTAACATGAGCTTAATATAATAAGGACTCCGACAATATTATGTAAATATACATATGCGATTTTCATAGATGCTATTGTTGGCATTATTTAATATTTAATTGTATAGATTAAAGCGATATAAATATTAAAAGTTTTATGTATAAGAGTAGTTATAAAAATAAAAATAACCACCATGAAATATAAATCAATATAGTGTTTATACTTTTTTACTTTCACATCCCCTTTGTCTGAAAATACCTATTTTCGCTAAGGAGAGGGTGGTAAGTGAAAGGTATGGGATGCACGCACAGCACCAGATTTTTAAGGATTGTAATAGGTTCAGCCTAGCTAAATTTTTATGGCAATTAATGACAAATATTATAATTAATTTTAAATTAAATCGTAAAATTATCAATCCTGTTTAAGATGTTCAACCCAAATAAATATGTAATTCTTTAACTTATTTTTTTTTAATTTGATAGTTTTTAGAATACCCGTTTATGTACTGCGCCATATGCGATGCATCTGGTGCATTGACATATCTTTACATAAAAGTGAATTTAGCCTATATTGGGAGAGATGGCGTAGACTCAACTGAAATACCTTTAGATGAGGTTACTTTAGGACAGCGGATAAAATTTAGTTTGTAGTGATTCCGTGGTAGATAAACTTGGTTAAGTCAGCATGGACAGCGCAAATACTGCGCTAATACCTTGGGGCACACTATTCTTTACGAGTGTTTAAATCTACAATCGAGTATATTTGTTTAAACATAACGCATTGTGGGTATTTCGTTTTTTTTCTGTGTTGTGTGGCAAAAAAAGCACATGGGAGGTTATATGTATATACGGGAGAGAGTGATAGAACTCATTTTCCTAGCAAAAATAGATACTGTCTACAATTAAATTAAAAAATTACAAAACCAATTGACTATTCTACTTTTTCCTGAATTTAAAGTGTTATGTGTTTCATTAACAAATAATGGTCTGTAATCTTTGCGTTTGAAATATCTTTTAAAGAAATTATATAGCGTAAGATGGAGTTACTGTGGGACTGGGTGGGTAACTTCCAGACAGCGCGTAATATTTAGTTTGTGGTGATTCGGTGGTGGATACACTGTGTTGGTTCAGTTTGCAAAAACGTGCTTTGTGTAGGCATTAGTGTTGCCCAAATGCGAGACCGAGACGAGTCTTGGTCTTGCAAACTCAGTCTTAGTCTAGTTCTTGGTCTTGTCCAAGACTCTCGTAACAGTCTTGCAGTTACCTATTAGTTTATTACTAGAGAGATATTACTGTAATTTTTTGTAATAGAATGAAAAATTAGAGGAGTTAAATGCAAAAGTATATTGGTTGCACCAATTCTTTACATATAGTAACTAAAATTGTCAAGTATTAGTAACTGTTTTGTCTCAACTTTTATTCGAAAAATCGATTTTAACAGTCTTGGTCTTAGTCTTGCACTTTGCAGACCAAGACCAATTTTGGGCAACTCTAGTAGGCATGTATTGCGCTACTACCTTGCAGCACACTACTCTTGAAGCACAAGCGAAAGTTTCATGAAAACAATAATTTTGAAAAAAATCAATGAAAATAAATAAAACCTAACTGCAGAACGAGTGTAGTGAACTAGGGTTCTCAAGCTGCCGTTTTTGCAGACAACACAGTGTATCCACCAAAAAACTAAATTTTACCCACTGTCCCAAAATTAGCCACTCAGTCCGAAAGTTACCCAATCGTACGGTGGTAATGTAGTCCCTCTTTTCACATCCTCTATTCTTTTCCTACTCGCCTACAAGAAGAAGGCATCCTTTGCCCTTTTAATACATGAAGTATGATTCAGGGATAACTTCGATAAAACTATAGAATCTATTATTTTATTTCTATATCGAAACATTTTATGCCAGCCTCCAGGTAATTGCGTCGAGGGGATACATCCAGGAATAATAAAACGATACCAGTTTTCGCTGATATTTCGAGAGAATGACAATAAAAAATCATAAAATAGAACGGTCATAAAAGGAAATTTATCTCTTAAGAGGATGAACCTCTTTTTTCATGGCCATAAAGGGCAATCTCTTACTTTAACGAGCTCGTAATTCATTTATAATAGTCAGCATTAGAGGGTTTTTCCAAAGCGTACAATAGCTGTCGCTCATTTAGAACTTTATAATAATTTAAATATTAAATTTTATTCACAACGAGAGGTAAAACACATCCAAAGAATTTATTCTTGCAGGGTCGTTTTTAGAAGTGTTGCTGCTTTGAGCGTAGGTATAATATTTTAGTATAAATTAAATCGCCCTCTTTTGTTGTCTGCTGGAATTATAATACCATAAATACCATTGTTTCGTATAATAATATAAAACTATAATAGCATGAGTTAAAAAGATCAAACTCTTAAAGGCCGTTGGTCCGCCGTAAAGACAACTTTTTATCAAATTATTAGCATAGGTATAAAACGTTGTGAATGGCTTAATCTTATCGTAACTTTTTTATTTACGAAAAGTCTAGGAAATAGGAAGTTTTTAATGTGGATATGGTAAACTTTGTCTATTTAGTAAAATACTAAAAATTCATGAGCATCCATTTGCTTTTTCCCATTGAACCTGAAGGTAATTTGATCCCAAAATCGAGAAAAATTTTCCTGATCTACATACCAAAATAATTAGATCATCTAGACCAAAGGGCCCAATAATTTTCTAGGCAATTTTTTGTTTTATCGATCTGCTGATCAAATCAAACAACTACTCAAGTGGAATCCAAAGGGGTATTCATTAGTTTTTAGTACTTCATTAAAGTAATTAATTTAATCAGAAAACAACCCATTTATGAGAATTTTCATAGTTAGGAAAGTTGTAGGATGCGAAAAGATGAAGCCATAAGCAAATTTTTAGATGAACTTTACTGATTAAAAAAAAAGGGTTTATACCGCATACTATATAGAAATGAATGAAGTCAGATTCTCGTATCATGGTCTTTGATTTCTAACAGAATCAGAATTAGGAAGCGGAGTTTCGCATGAAAATAAGTCGGCTACTTTATTTAATGTGTGCACAAACAGGAATGGCAGACTCTACTCTACTATATATGCTATTGGGTGACAACTATGGATGGAGTGCATTTATATGTATGCATATTGAGCATGACATGAATGACTCAGCCCTAATCGGAATGGTACTGTGTTGCTTGATCTGTAATGGCAGAAACCGATTTACTGAGGAACGACAAAAAATCTGTTATGTCCACTCACAAGACTTTCCTACATATGCCCATAAAAAAAAAACAAAAAAAAACTTGAATTAGATTTTCCTAAAAATTGATCAAAGAAAAGATTTGAGTGCGATTTATTCGATAAACTAAAGCAATGTAAACCGGCTTAAGGTAGATCAGTGTAAAATTTTCAGTACCCTCTAATATTGCTGATCAAAAACTTTTTGCCATAGCCTAATTTTGTCAAACAAAAATTTCTATAATTAACTATTAAGTATTAAATATTAACGAAGTTACTGTTATTCAATTTCCAAGGCTCAGTGAGCTCTGAAACGTATAGATCCGTCGAAAACCGCCCATCGGAAATTTGACCCGAACGCAATACTTTCCTTACCTAGTATAGGTAAGAAAGTCTTTTTTTTTTTAAATTTCTTTATTGAGTATTATAACAATCTGTCTGTTGGACATTGGTTATAGTGAGGTAGGATGACATTCACACCATATGTACAAAAAAAATAAAATAAATAGAACAAAATAATAATCAAAAGTATATACAATAGACAATAAAATAAAATAACCTAAAAAATAAGAAAATTGAAACTAAGGAAAAAAAAAAAAAAAAAAAAACACATGCATACCTATATACAATCAGGCGAGGGAACTCCAGGAGAACCCTGCGCTACTCTCCCAACCGCGTCACTGGTACTAAAGCCAGCGGAGATTGGTCGAGAGCACAAAGGTAAGAAAGTAAAAATATATACAGGGTGTCCCGTAAGTAGAGAGAAATATAATATAGTGGTAGTAGACATCATGATTTATAAAAAAAAAAGTTGTACAAACCATAGGCCGATTTTCAGGAGAAAATTAGAAAATTATGAGTAGTTGAAAATTATGAAAAGAGAAGAATAGTTGGGGTGATCAGTCAAATAAGAAGGCAAAAAATAAATGATAATATTTATTTTCACATTTTCCGACGTTTCGACCTGAAGTTCAGCCCTGATGAAGGCCTGAACTTCAGGCCGAAACGTCGGCAAATCTCAAAATAAATATGATCATTGCTTTTGCCTTCTTATTTGAAAATTATAGTTTTGTATTTTTTTTGTGTGTGTCTGTCGAATTTTGTTGAATCGCCATATATAAATAAAAAAAAAAAAAAAAAAAAAAAATACAATTTCAGTAATAACCAGTTGTTTCACAGTAAACTAGATAAAATTTACTTCAAACGCAAATAGAGTTTGTCATTGATAAAATCGTTTAATCAAGACTTTTTATTTTTAACCAATATCTTTAGTGAGATATATTACAATCTGTCACATTCATGAACAATGGTAATTGTGATAAAGAGTAACACATTCATACTATGCACAATAAATAAAAGTAATAAACAGCAATAAAATAATACTAAACGTAAATGTATATAAACTAAAAGATACTAAACTAAACAAAATTAAACTAATCTAACAAAATAAATACTTAAAAACATACATTCTACTTAAAAACATGCATTCTGAAGCAGCTAAAATAAACTAAATGGTGTTTTTTAAAAAGATCATTAATTATTCGTGATTTTTTGTTATAATTTTCCAATTATATTACAGATACCCCACTTTTAGAAAGACTTTCGTGGTCTTTCCTTCGTTTTTTTTTTTTACCACGATCTCTATTATAATAATCGATCCACATTTATAAGTGATAAAATAAACGTTTCTAGTATTAATATTACATTTACTTTTAGTATTATTTTTATTTATAGTGCACAGTATGAATGGAGCTACTCTTTATCACTATTACCATTGTCCTTGAATGTGACAGATTGTAATATATCTCAATAAAGAAATTTCCTAAAATTATTAATATTAAGAATATAATAGAAAATAACTTTATTCTGGGACAAAGCCCCCCTAAGAATAACAGAATTTTACTGTAAAAAGATTTTAAAAAAATAAAATTTATCCAGAAAACTTGTTACATTAAAAAGTAGCTAGAAAAAAAGCTTTAAGTAAATAAAATATATATTCGAAATCAAACCTCTGAGACTATTTACAAAATACTAGAATCATATACAATACAAATAAGAAATTAAAAAGATTATGAAACAAAATAATCGCTGTATAGTTAAACAAATTAAAGAATATAATAATCAAAAGAAATATCTTTAAAAAAAAAACAAAAAAAAAAAACAGTAGAATACAAAATAGGATCATCTTATAAACATTCTTATTTTTGGGTGATTTTATTTTATTTATTGTATAAAATTTTTTATTATCATTTATTGTTATTATTCTTCCATTTATTTTATATTTTTTGTACATATAGTGTGAATGTTATCCTGCCTCATTACAACTAATGTCTAAGTGACAGATTGTTGTAATACATAAAAAATAAATAAATAAAAAAGCAACAAATCTCCTATGAATAAAAGAAAATTTATATTTATATTTGAATAAACATACACATACACCGAAATATATACATGAAAAAAAACCTGCTAATTGCTTTAATTATTTTCATTAACACGTAAATATTAGGATCAGGAACATTTATTTTGTCGCTTTTAAAGAAAGTTTCATAACCACTTTACATACAAATTATTTTTAAAATCATTATTTTTAACTTTTTTTTTTCTATAAATAAAAAGTGTGTTAATTATTTTTATTATAGTACATTTAAGATTATAGACAAATAAGAGAAAAAAGCTTTTCAACAATTTACTATAGCCATTTTTGCTGAAAACTTTTATACTTTTGCGTACAAAAAATCACATCATTTATACAACCTGAGGTGAATGTTTATTTCAAATGAACCTCAATTTAATTTATATGTACTTACAGCTTATTAAACGACAAACTTTTTCTGAAATTAGGGTTCTGTAGTGTAGTTAGAGAATAATAAAAAAAATCGCAAATAATTCATGATATTTAAAAAAAAACACAATTTATCTTAGTTTAGCCTCTCAAAAGTCCCCTTTAAGTGGTTTAACCAATGACAAACTCAATTTCCTTTTGAAGTAAATTTTATCGTTAAGAAAAGTAATTGGTAATTACTTAAATTAATTATCATGTTATTTTTCGCTTTCTGTTCAACAAAAAACGCGACTTGTCAAAAAAAAAAAATTACAAAACCTTAGTGTTCTACTTTTCTGCTGAAAATTCGACCATTATTTATATAAACTTCTTTTTTCTGTTTATTTATATAAACTCCTGAGGTCTGCTATCAACCATTTAAATATTTTCCTCTACTTACGGACACCTTGTATAAACATTAAGACATTATATTGTTATAAATGTAATTAACTGAATCAACAGTTTTTATTTTATATATACACAAACATAATGAGAGGACAACTGTAAACGGTCTTTGTAATGAAATCACAAAGTAATTACAGAACACTGTTGCGGTTTTTTTTTTTGGTTTTTTTTTTAATACAATTAAGTAGTATTTCTGGACGGCTGTTTACATCGAAGAAATATATTACTTCAGTTTTCGATGCTTAGATCAAGAGATTGTTCTATATAGACCACAAAAAAGAGTTCATCTTCTTATGTGATAAATTTCGTTTTATGGCAGTTTTGAGTTATGACTCCTTATCATCATTCTATCCGAAACGTCAACTAAAACTGATATATTTTTTATTACGCCCTGTTGTTTCGGTCATAGCCTGGAGTCTGACATAAAATGTCTCGATTCAGAAATGATAGTACACCATCTATAACTTTATTAAAGTTATTTCTGAGCCATACCTCATGTATTAAAAGCCGAACAAATGCAGGATCTAAATGAGATACGATATAAATATTTCATTTAGGCACCCATCGATTCCATTAGTAAAGGTTAGCCAATATGCCTGTAACAAGTTATGAGAAAATCTCAGTCGATATCAGTGATGTTTTCAAAGTTTTATTAAGGCTTGTGAAATTTTATTGTAAACAATATATAAAATAAAATAATAAGGTTAGCGAACCCGAAGGTTCGATGCCGATACCACCAATCGATGTCCACATTCTTCCATCTACCGGGCTCCGTCTAAATCCAACCCCGCCAAATCAGCCTTAACGCAATCTACCCATCTACGCTTTGGTCTACCCCTCGGACGCTTGCCAGTCGGTACAAAGCATATTAATTTTTTATGAATTCTTTCATTTGGCGATTTTACACGCCAATTTTATTCATCTCGACTTAATCACCTCAATTATACCAACCGGATACCGTTCACGCAATACAGCGTTGTGTAACCGCCTAAATCCTCCGGTTGACTTGTTCTTTTTCGGCCCGAATATTCTGCGCGCAATACTTTATTTTCTAAAAAGACGTTGCTCTGCTCGTCCATTAATTTAAGCGGCCACGTTTCTCATCCATATAGAACTGCAGGTAAGATAATGGTTTTGTAAATTCTAATTTATAAATAATATAATAGTTAAAACAATAATATTTTTATATTATAATATTTATATACATTTTTTTTATTATTTTTAATGTAATAGTTGATTTAGTTTAGTTTAATATAATAGTTGATTCTTCTCTTCTTTCTTTAAAAAAATCTGTCCGATTCGAGCAGACATTAAATCAGAAGATGCTTACCTTTGGCATTTTCTTTGATAAGAGCCTTGATAGTAATAAAAGAGATGAACGATTTCATATTTCTTATCGAATATTTATGGAGCGGAAATAACGGAACAGAACTATTTGAAGGCTTTGTCAACGAACAAATACCATCAATATAACATGAGGTATTTTAAAAAGACAAAAAAAAAGTTAACACAGGCTTAAGAACACCTACTAAAGGATTTAGCTACGTACTATAAAATTATATAAAAATCATAATCCTCAAATATCTCATTGAGTACCGACACGGGTAATTGAGTATGAGGAGTTAAGCTTATCAGAAGAAATGTGTATATGTGTTTGCGTGTGTGAGTGTATATATACATATATATATCAAATATGAGATATGGTTAAGGATTCACAATATCTCGGGTTGATAGTCAAACGATTCTAGGCTGCTTGTATATGCAGGCGATATCCTAGTGCTAGTTTAACGGTAGAAATTTAACGACAAAGACTTACGTGTCGTCCTGAATAATTTAACGGGTCTCATTTTAATCATCGATTTTAATTCCCAATAGCTTGGTTAATGTAGATGTTAGTGTATATAAAATGAAATGAATGAAAAATTGAATCATAAAAAGTTATCTTCAACATTTTCAACAAATTTCATCAATAGACATTCAAGTCAGGAAAAAAAAAATGATTATTCTTAACTCCAGGCATATGCGATTATTTGATTTCGTAGACCCTCACATTAGAAGTAGTGGCCGATTTAGGATTAATTTATTTTATTTTACTTATTATTTTATACATTTGTTTTTTTCTAAAACGATAATTACTATTGAAGAAAAAGTAAGAAACTATAAGAAAAGATGTTGTTTTCAAATATAAAGTGGCCCCTGAAGACGTTTTAAAAAAAAATTAAGTTATAAACGTTCTATTTAATTTTTTCCTGAAAATTTAGTAATATTAGAAGAAACGATAATACGATTATTTAATATTTCGCTAGTCACTCACAGAATCAAATATAGAACACTGAAATTATAATTATATTTTTATATTTTACCATTGTAAGCCATGGTATATATATATATATATATATATATATATATATATATATATATATATATATATATATATATATAATGAAATGAACTTTATAATTTGGTTACGTGATAAGGTATAAAACCACTTTCAACCAACGCTGATTTTTACCAAATTTTTCAAAAACTGATACAAATTACTATAAGTGGCCCTGCAACTTGAAAATCAGTTCCCTAAGAGGAAAAACCCATAGAATCAAATTTATAGAGAATCAAATTTTGCGACCACTGAGTACTTACATTTTTATTGTATTCCAATTATATATCTCGAATCGGGATTCGTTATTCCTTTATGAAATTCGGCATCTTTCGACAAATCGTTTATGAAAATCCTTCGCTGCTGAGAGGTAAAAAAGAGGCTTATAATGCATGTAACAGACTCTATACAAAAAAAAAAAACTGAGTAGAATAGACACCCATGCTGTTTATGGGTTTACTGTTATTGTTCCTCTGTTGAAAATGACGTTTACCTTCATTAACACTTTATAAGCAACGGGAGATTACCGATTTTGTTCGTAGTAAATAAATTTGTAAATTTGTTGGAACTCACTGAACGTGCAATTTGATTCTCAACAACTTTGATTCTATGAATTTTTCCTCTTAGGGAACTCATTTCCAAGTTACAGGGCCATTTATAGCAATTTGTCTCAGTTTTTTTACAAATTTAGTAAAAATCACCGTTGGTTGACCGTGGTTTTATACCTTATCACGTAACCAAATTATATAGGTTATGCACTCGTTCGAAGCAAAATTTAACCTTCTTTAATTTATTAAAGAGTACATTTTTCGCTTTGATGCATCGTTTAGGAGTTATAGGTGAAGAAACAAACAAATATCGAAAAAGTATGACTTTTTTGGCTGTAAAAACTTTTCTCTTAGTGGCCTGCGTTAGAAATTTTGTTTTTTATATGCCTAAACCCATATAGATATAAGTTAAAATAATAAAAACTTTTCTCACAAATTTCGCAATGGATTTCCCGTTTCGATACTAAAATTACTGGCCTAATATTTTAAATCAATCGCCATTTTTGAAAACAGCGGGTTCGGAACGGCAGACAAGGTTCTTTTTACTTACAACAATATACGCTTTCGTAATTTAAAATCAAACCTTCGCCTGCGATGAGGTAGATTTTAGAGACGCCTCAAAGCCCAAATAAGCAATTCTATTTTTCTTATTTACAACATATCAAAACCATATAAATAAATTTATAAAAATTTGGGCTGGCCTGTCTGCCTGAGTGACTTAAATTTCAATTACAGTTTTACATTTTATATATTCTTTTTAAAGGAAAAGATAAAGCCAATACCGAAAACAACACATCAGCTAGCGTTGCCCAAAATCGGTCTTGCTCTTGCACTTTGCAAGATCAAGACTAAGACTGTTAAAAAAAAATAGATTTTTTGAATAAAAACTAAATATTTTGAACAAAATATTTACTAATGCTTGACAATTTTAGATACTATATGTAAAGAATTGTTATAACCAATGTACTTTGCATTTAACTCTTCTAATTTTTCATTCGGGCTTAGTTATGTTTCTCCTATCTAAAAAAATACAGTAATATCTCTATAGTACCAAGCTACTAGGTTACTGCGAGACTCTTGCACAAGACCAAGATCTAGAACAAGACTGAGTTTGCAAGACCAAGACTCGTCTCGGTCTCGCATTTGGGCAACACTAACATCAGCACTTCAAATCTATAAGTAATCACTGTAAAATTTATAGTAATTTTAACTTAATTGTAAATCAAACAATAATGTTCCCTCAATTCAAAAAAGCCTCTGGCTTCAACTTCATACAACGTGTTCTTCACAAAGGCATCTATTCTAAATTGTCACAGAATAGAACAGGTTGCGAGAAAGTGGAAAATATCCTTTGATTTTCCGAGGTTGGACTGTGTTTCCACTCATCGCGTGCCAACTGTTTTCATAGCTTATGCGGGGAAAATTAATATTGAATACTTGACGTTATAAGGTATTTCCCTAATTAATATTTAGATACCAAGTAATGTTAATATCTGCACACTTATTCCACAAATAACACAGACGAATTTCAGGACAATAATAATCCCAGAGGAGTGGACTCTACCTTACCGCCAGACTAAAAACATGAGAGTAATGTGGATTAGGGGCCAGTGAGGGATCGAAGGCTATAAAAGAGAAAACGGTCTGAGCTTCTACCATAATATGACCAGGCTCCCCTATCTCATCCGCTTCCAGGGGCTTTAATAGATAACTGGAATCATACCTGCTACTCATACTATCTATACATATGGATTAAAAATGCTACTTCGACTGGAACGGGTATTTTTTTTTTTTAAATTTTAATAAAGGAAACATAAGTTTAAAAAATGGGGCATATTATATATCATATAATACCTACTTAAAATAACTACGAAACGAGGAACCTGACTTTAATTTACTCAAGCAATCAGCTTGAATTGAGTAAATTATACCAGTAATAGGTATATTGTATTACTTGTATCGGTTACTACAGTTATTATTTGTCGTTAATATTAGTTCTCCACTGGCTTTAGCACCAGTGACGCGGTTGAGAGAGTAGCGCAGGGATATCTTTGTGTCCTGCATTTCCTTCTATAGTTTGAGGGAGAAGCCTGGCTTGAGGTTCTCTGCCTGATTGTATATATTGTATATAGGTATGACTGAGTTTTCATGTTTTTAATTGATTTATCTTTAAGTTATTTTATTTTTATTGTACATAGTTTTTGATTATTAATTAGTTATTATTTTACTTTTGTTAATTTTTTATTTTCTCTATATATGGTGTGAATGTGTTCATGTATCGCTATAATTATTGTCCACGTGATAGATTATTATATATATTTTTTTTTATTTTTTTTTTATTGATAAATATTACAATCTGTCTCAATAAAGGACATTTATAATAGAGTTCTGAGAGCACATTCACACCATATTTACAAATAAAAAAAAAATAAATAAATAAAAAAAATAAGCTAACTTCAAATAATATAAAGCTACAAAAGAACAAAATAAAATATAATAGTGAGAAAAAAAAAAAAAAAAAAAGTAATGAAAATAAACATCTTAGACATCTTAGGCATACCTATTACACTATTTACAGTCGGCCATAGGAACTCCGAACCATACTTATCCCCCCACATGTGGAGGGAAAGCAAGGCTTCAGGAGATCCCTGCGCTTCTTCCTCAACCATTTCACTGGCATTGAAAGCCAGCGGAGATTGAGTAAGGGCGCTACAACCACGGACACTCATGACTTGAGTGGAGAATCTGGCCATTGCCAGAACTCCAGTATATTATATTTCTAAATAAATAAAAAATTTGTGTCTTGTATCACTTGTATCGGTTACAAAAATTATTATTTGTCGTTAATATTAGTTCTATACAAGATGTCAGGTAAGTAGAGAAAAATTTTAATAGAAACTATAGCAGACTTCAAAAACTACAAAAAAGTTCATTTAAACAATGGGCCAATTTCCAGCATAAAATTAGCAAATCCAACTTTTGTGTTTTTTTAAGTGAGCCGTATTTTTTGTTGAATCGAAAGAAATAACTATAATAATAATAATATTTATTTATTTGTTTTCGGGGAATGCCCGATGCAAATAGAGTTGGCTATAATGAAAACAGAATAATATAATGAAAAAAAATCATAAAGAAATAACTAAAGAAATATTTAATTTAAGTAATTAATAATTTCTTCACTGTAAACTAGATACAATTTAATCCATAACTTCCTCGTTTGATGGTTTATAGATGTGAACGGTGTGATCTTCTATAGTGCAAGCAAGAAGTGTGAACATTTTTTTTTTTTTTTCCTATCACACAAAATATACAGGTTGTTCCATACGTAGAGTGAAGTTTTTATAGGAATGGTAACAGACCTTTAGAGCAACAAAACAATGGGTCGATTTCCAGCATAAAATTAGCAAATCCAACTTTTGTGTTTTTTTAAGTGAGCCGTATTTTTCGTCAAATAAGAATAAAGAAATATTAAATTTAAGTAATTAATAATTGCTTCATTGTAAACTAGATGAAATTTAATTTAAACGAAAATAGAGTTTATTATTGTTAAAACCATTTTGAGCGACTAAACAACGCTAAGTTCTGTTTTTAGAAAAATCATAAATTATTTCTGATTTTTTTTTTTTATCATCATCCAACTATACTACAGTTAACCCACTTTTACTAAAAATCTTCCTCGTTTGATAAGCTTTAAATCCGTAAAATTAAGTTGAGGTTTATAAGAAAAAAAATTGAGATTGAGATCAAGTTTTGTGAAAAAAATTATATTTTTTATCTTGTCATGTAAAAGTACCCTTGTTTTTAACAAAAATGACTACAATTAACTTTTGAAAGACATTTATTTCTTTTTTTTTTTTCATGATCGGGGATGTATTCTAATAAACCCAATCGCCAAACACATTTTATTTATAAAAACAATTAAATAGTGATTAAAATAAATAATAATCAAAATAAATAAATAAAATAATAATCATTAAAATAATTGAAGCAATCAGCAGATTTTTTTTTATTTTAAACGTAAATTTTAGGACTTGTAACTTTTAGTTTGACACTTATAAATACACAGCAATTTCTATAATAGAGATCTGGGTGAGAAACTCAGTTTATAACCAATTTACCCGAAAAATATATGAAAAATCAATATTTTTCAATTTAATTGTTTTTATAAATAAAATGTCTGTTTAGGCAATTGTCTTTATTGGAATACATATCCGATCACGAAAAAACAAGAAACAAATGCTTTTAAACAGTTAATTGTAGTATTTTTTTTGTTAAAAACAGGGGTACTTGATAGGATAAAAAATATAATTTTTTTTACAAAACTTGATCTCAATCTCAAAATTTTTCCTTATAAATCTCAACTTAATTAATACGGATCTAAAGCTCATGAAACGAAGAAGTTTTTTGCAAAAGTGGGGTAACTGCACTAAAGTTGGATAATAATAAAATAAAATGTCGAATGATTTATGATCTTTCTAAAAACAGAACTTGGCTTAGTTTAGTCGCTCAAAAGTCATCTTTAAATGGTTTTAACAATATCAAACACTATCTTCATTTGAACACATTTTCTCTATTTTACAATGAAGCAATTATAAATTACTTAAATTAAATATTTCTTTGGTTATTGCTTTCGATTCAACAGAAAACACGACTTACTTGTAAAAACACAAAACGGATTTGCTAATTTTGTGCTGAAAATTGGCCCATTGTTTATATGAACTTTTTTGTAGCTCTTAAGGTCTGCTATCATTTATATAAAAATGTATCTCTACTTACGGAACAACCTGTATATTTAGTGTGTAAGGGGAAAAAAAAAATGTATGCTTCTTGCTCTAGAGAAGATCATACCGTTCACATCTTTAAAACCACCAAACAAGTAAGTTATTTATTATACTTAGCCGGCATGGCTTTTTTTTCTGCTCGAGGGAGGAGGAGGGAGGCGATACACCCCCTCCAAAAAAAAGTCTAAGAAGTTTATATCATTTATAAAAATTATGCGTAATAATCAAACGTAATCAACATAATTATTGCAAAACGAACAATATAATAAATACTATATATAAAAATAAAATTAGATATTCGTATGAGTATATTTGAAAATAAGTAAACAAAGCAATTGAATTTATTACATATTTTTATTTAAAGGTTTGGGGAAGTGAGATGAACCCTCGATTCTTTGATGCTTCAAATTTTTCCGGGGGAAATGTGATAAAAACTTCACGTAAAAATGGAAGAGTGCACATGAATGAATCATAAAATCCTAGGATATGTTGTTACATATAATTTTACCTTTGAATAAAACTAAAATTCCATTAATAGGTACATAGGGCGTGGTAAAATGGATGCGTACCTGTTTCTAGGCCTTAACTTAGCCATCTAGTCGACTTTTCTTATTTTCTTAATTATTTTGAATTTATACATTTCATTTATATAGATCCACCTGGACAAACGCCTAACTTAGAATCCTCATACCAGACTGAAACGACAAGAAACCGCTCGACTACTTCAGCACTTACTAGACAAACGCTCTAACCTTTCAATTAATTACAAAAGACTCATATACATGACCATAATAGGACCTATTTGTTCTTACAGAGTTGAGCTTTGGGGCTCCACTAAACCATCGAATTCCTATCGTATCCAATCTTTACAATCCAAAATTCTTCATAACATACTTAATGCTCCTTACTTTGTCACAAATAAAATCATCCATAATGACCTGAATGTTCCATTTGTTTCCGATTTGGCCCAATCCAGATATCTATCCTTCCATAATAAACTTCAGAACCATCCTAATCGTCGTGTTTCTAACCATACTTCATCCTCGATCCCTGATAACCCCCCTAGGCGTCTGAAAAGAAAATGGCCACGTGATCTCCTAATTTAGATACTTTATTAGAGTGCAACTAATGGGTAGATTTTCTACAAGCCTTGTCATGTCATATATTTCTTTGTATCACATTTGCCAAATGTATATTAATTTGTACAGTTCCAAATTTCATAAATAATAAAAAAAAATGTTATTGATTTTTATTTTATTTTGTTCTGTTTTGGAGGAATAGTATATTTTTAATTAAAGGGAGCGATATCCCCCCCCATGAAGTCTGCGCCTATGTTTTATCCATTGAATAAAAAAGTACCAACTACACTAATTTCCTACATCGGAATATACTTAACCATGATCTAATTGGGAATCTTATATCCCCATACACTTCTCAATGAAACTCACTTTCTTTCAACATCTTTTCAGATTCATCACTTATGAAGTGCCCGAAAAAGAATTTATACAACAGATTTTATATTCATACATGCCTTCATGTCCAAATCACCAGACGTTTTGAGAGATGGCCCAAATTTAAAATTAAAATTTAAGTTCTTGACCTTACTTAAAAATGTCGGCACTCAGAAGACGCGAAATGTGAAACTCGACAAATTTTATTCAATGAATAGTTTTCTATGAGGACTTAATCCCAAGCTGCGGATTAATATTAGTAATATTTCTCAGTTTTCGACAAATTGTGTAAAAATAGTTAGTTTTTTGCTTTTGGGTGAAAACTTCATAGGATTTGATGTTCTGACCATGTTTTTTTTTTTCGATTTTATTTTAATTTGACTCCCAAAGGGTCTTTCGAGGTGGGTTGTATTCTTATTTTTTTTTACGTATTTGCACTCGTATATAACGTTTTAATATTTCTATATATATATACTGTTTCGATCCTGATATATTCGGCCTAATATATTTTTTTAAATTAGCCTTCTTGTTATAAGAAATAAATAAATATATATGTAAATGTGAATTTGATTTGTATGAACAAAACCTAGATCATATGTATCTGAAAATAATAAAGAACCTAAATATCCACATTTTATTTCGTTATAATATATATCATCTCAGGATATATTATATTTATGCTTATTGCGTCTAAAATAAAATTTAATTAAAAGAAATAGCGTTTCAGTCAAGAGTCAACACAGAGTAAGACGTCAGTGGGCTGTTAAGAAAGCTATGGGAAAGAAGTCGACAGGATCTGATTGAAACGTAAAGTTTAAAAGTACCGGGGCAGAGAGGCAATCAGTTTCAAAAACACTCTCCTATATATTCATGGAATTTCCGTATTACCTCTTTGGAATTTTCCGACTTTTCCTTCCCCACCATTGGTGAGTCTCGCCTCGTAAACTAGAGGAAATAGAATGCAGTTCCATTTCCGGAGTGCATTTTCTTTTTTCTCCTTTTTTTTGACCCTATCTTTCTACGGGTAGTTAAATATCTTAGTGTTTTTATCTAGTCCTCGGAGCAATATTAAATGAAAGGTCTCTTAGTACCTTCCTTGGTCTATTCAAGAATGGAAATGGTTTTTATCTATTTGACGAGGTTCTTAAAAAAAGTTTGATTTATTCCTGAAACATTATTCATATTTTTTCACCTCCTAGTAAGGAATATATGGCTATTTATTCCAATATAGTTCCTTCCTATTACAAATTCATTTTTTTTTTTTTTGTTTATTTAATGTTACAATGGTATACAAATACAACTAGTAAATATGCACAAATTATAAATAATGACATGAACAGACTTGAAGAGATACTAGCCAGTGGTTGAACTCCGTAAATAATTCTAAGTAAGAAGATCACGAGGCCATATCCTTTTCAGACCCCTAGAAGGATTAACGGAAATCGGGGAAGAAGCAAGGGTGGCAACAACGGGATTTGGATGGGACTGGAGTTTATCATATAAGGACATATGAAGCGACATAGGGTACATTAAGGCCTTTATGAATGGTTTTATTTGTGACAAAGTATGGAGCATTAAGGATTTTACGGAGGATTTTGGATTGTAAGGATTGGAATTCGATGGTTTAGTGGAGTCCCAAAGCTCAACAATAACAAATTCTACATTGAATTTACATTATCTTTCGAAGTTTCGGAGTGTTTTATCCTTTATCAGGATCATCTAAGTAACATTACTGATTAATAAATATTTTCAATTAATTGCTTTAAAAACATCAGCGGGAGACATTTCTATGTAGGGGAAGACGGGGTAAGATAACGAATTGGAAAAGATGGCGAATTCAGTATTTCTTACTATCAATCACATCAGAACGTCCGAGCCAGCATAAGGTTTGTGTAGTGGTGGACGATGTAATTAGTTTTGCCCAAATGCGAGACCAAGACGAGTCTTGCTCTTGGTCTTGGTCTAGCGCAAGAGCCTTGCAGTTACCTATAGGCTTATTACTATAGAGATATTACTGTAATTTTTTATGTAAGAGAAACTTAACTGAGGCCGAATGAGAAATTAGAAGAGTTGAATGCGAAAGTGTATTGGTTATAGCAGTTCTTTACATATAGTAACTAAAAATGTCAAGTATTAGTAACTATGTTTCCTTAATTTTTATTCGAAAAATCGATTTTTTTTTTTTTTTACCCATCTTGGTCATGGTGTTGTAAAAGTTAGGCAATATTGGTCTTGGTCTTGCAAAGTTCAAGACCAAGACCGGTTTTTGGCAATACTATATCTAATTCATAATTCGCGGTACAGACCCCCTTTTTTTAATCAAAACTTCGTAAATAGCGTCACCTCGTCTTGACCTAAAATATTTAATTTACGAATATTCTCGTAATTTGGGTGTTTTCAATTGGAGATCAGCAAACTTTGACTATTTAATTTGATACTAAAAACTCATGAATACCCATTTGATTTCCACTCGGATCGTAAGATAATATAATCAAAAAGTTGGAAAAAAAAGTGGCCCACAATAATGGTCCGTTTGGCGTGAACTCCAACCCGTTGTCAAAATACCATGATTTTTTTTATA
Source organism: Nezara viridula (assembly GCA_928085145.1). Classification (NCBI taxonomy): domain Eukaryota; kingdom Metazoa; phylum Arthropoda; class Insecta; order Hemiptera; family Pentatomidae; genus Nezara; species Nezara viridula. The sequence goes on from OV725078.1 coordinate 145,634,049, forward strand.
AAAAACTTGAGCTGAATCTCAAATTTGTCTCTAATAAACCTCAACGCAAACTTAAACAAACTAATAAAAACTAAGAACTAAAAGATTATCAAACGAAGTAGTTTTTGTAATAGTAGGCTAACAGAAGTATTGTTGGACGCAGATAAAAAAAAAAATCGAGAATAATTTATGATTTTATTTTAAAACAGAGCTTAGCTTAGTTTAGCCACTCAAAAGTCCTTTGTAAATGATTTTAACAATGATGAACTCTATGTTCATTTAAAGTAAATTTCGTCTTGTTTACAATGGTGCAATTACTAATTAGATAAATTAAATATTTCTTTAGTTATTGGTTTCGATTCAATAAAAAACATGACTAATTTAAAAAAAAACACAAACTTGGATTTGTTACTTTTCTGCTGAAAAGTGGCCCGTTGTTTATATGGTTCTTCTATCATTCCTATAAAAATATCCCTCTACTTGCGGGACACGCCGTGTATTCTAACGAACCGCATGATTGACACATTGACTAGGGGAAGGATTTTAAGGTTTTTTTTTTTTTAAGAATTTCTTTGGTGGAGTCCAAGCTTGTTGAGAATAGTAAATCAGAAAATTCAGCCTGTCCTCGGAAGCCATCAATTAGAAAGACACCTCAACGACACCGAACCCCCACTTGCATCGGAATTGCTTAATTCTATTATTGTGCAAAGGATTTCCTTTTTCTACAAGCATTTAAAATTCTTGTACCGCCTTAGGTATGTCGTGTCTGACTTCTAACAATTCTGCCAACATCTCTTACTGCTTCCTGGTAGTTTGAATGGATATCTTTTACAGGATATATGTCTCATTTATTTGAAGTTTGATTTGAATGCTGCTTATATGGCATGTCATCAATCCCCTTTGAAGAATTATATGAACGCTTCCATAGATTATTGTGGTGTCTTACAAAGTAAACCGGAATCTTGGAAGAGAGGAAAATTAATTTGGTATATATCTTTATGAACCATGAGGATTTTCTTATAAGGCAGTCAACTGCCTGGATCATCAGCTAGTATTCCTTTCTAATTATCACTAACCTAGTTCCATAAAAATTCTCTAAATATTATAAGAGATTTAGCTATCATCCAAATCTCAATCAGGCTTCAACCATCCCATTAATCCCCCTCATAATTTGAAACGACATAGGTCCCGAGGCCTTTTGTAAATATGCAATGGGTTATTTGACTATGGCTAGCTTCTCCATTTACGCCATAAGACTACGGCTCTTGTGCAATCGGTCTCCACTGGCATTCAATATCAGCGGCAGAAAAGGGAACCGCTGAAATCTCCTAGAATCCCGCTTTGTATCTCATATGTGTACCACTTTCTCATAGTCTCATAGAACAGAGATCACGGTATTTATGGGAAAATATTAAGAACCGTCGTAACCTATGGATCTAAATTTTCAATAATATCTCTATAGTAATAGGCTAATAGCTAACTGCAATACAGTTGCGAGACTCTTGCGCAAAACCAAGACCTAGACTGAATGCGCAAGGCCGATTTCCGATTTGCTGTTTACGACGGATCTATACGTTTCAGAGCCCTCTGTGTCCGAAAAACACTATGTAGGCTATATTTGTGTTTTTGAAAGGCAGTGAAATTCCTTACAAAACTATATAAAAATCGTTAATTTTGGACAACTACTAACGAAGTTACAGCTTTTCAATTTCCAATATAAGATTAGATGGGTTCATATCCTGGTGTCAGAAAGGGGAGAATGAGAGAAAAAAGTAAGAAAATCAGTTCACTATTTCCTCTACTTTTAACAGAAATTATTGTTTGACAAAATTAAGCTATGGCAAAAAGTTTTTGATCAGCAATATTAGTGGGTACTGAAATTTTTACACTGACCTACCTTAAGCCGGTTTACATTGCTTTAGTTTATCAAATGAATCGTACTCAAATCTTTTCTTTGATAAATTTTCAGGAAAATAAATCTAATTTATTTTATTATTTTGTTTCTTGATGGACATATGTAATGAAATAAAAACTTTTCTGAAATAGGTGGGAAAGTCGTGTGATGGGGCACACCAGATTTTTAAAAAATAAATTTGTGAGATCGGGCGTTTCGAAATCAAAGACTCAACGTACATTATATGATCATTTTCATAATTTTGTTTTTCCAATTTATTTATATTTAACGGATAATACTTGTGGATTTTTTTCTTTCTTCTTCTTCGTATATGGCGCTACGTCCCGATAATGTCTTTTGCAACTTGGACCTCCGGTCATCCCTATCCCTTGCTGCCGTCTACCACTTCTGTATCACAAGCATGGATCTTGCATATACAGATACGATCCATCAATCCACCGCAGCCTTGGTCTTAATCTTTTTCGTTTGTTAAAGATTTGATCTAAGAGGGTGTTTTTAGGGATCTTCAGACGTTCTTATAATGTGTCCAACCAATCTGAGACGAATTACTTTAATAAGGATCACCACATCAGCATCTCCAAATAACTGCATCAATTCAGCATTACCGCTGTCTCCAGACTCCTTTTATATGTTTTGCACCCATGATTCTTTTCAGGATCCATCTCTCAAATCTTAGACAGACCTGTTCTTGATTTGTTGTAGTGGTCAAGAATTCATCAGCGTAATTGAGTACTGGTAAATTTTCCTTTGATAATCCGAACAGACCATAAAATTTAGGTGTTCGAATTTAACATACCATCTCAGGTATCCAATTAAATATTACTATGACCTACTCGGCTGTTTTTGTTAAGACCCAATACGGAAATATCGTAACGCTTTTATCAAGAGATAATCCAACTCAGTAATACGACTAAAGTGATCGATGGTGAATATTATCGGCAACATCAGCACGGTGGCCTGATCAACGCTTATTTGCAGACAGGTGACATCGCTTGAGGAAGAAACAAAAAAATAAATAAATAAAATAAAAGTGTAATATTAAAAGTATTATATTGTAAACCACTTAAAATTCATATTTCATATAAAATTACCAGTTGGATTCGACTTGTTTTGAAAGGTCAAATTAGCCTTGACGACAAGTTGCTTTGTATATATTAATTTATCTCTCAGCCTTAAATTCATATTTCAAGAGTATTTAATATTTTACGTTTCTAACGGGGTTATCCATTTGCATAGATTGGAAGGTGGATGATGAATATTATATGTGAAGTATTTAAATGAATGACAGTCGGGAGTGACAGATGGGATGGAGAGAAGGTTAAGTATGATGTTTGTATGCAAAAAAAAATTTTGTGTTACACGTTAGTTGAATGAAGAGTTAGTAGATTTATTGTTGGGTAATCTAGATTCAATCAATTAATCACCAAAATCTGCTATGAGTAAAACTTTCTTAATATATATATTTTTTTTTCTAACACACTCACTAAAATTATAATTACAAGTTTTATAATTACCTGATATATATATATATATATATATATGGGTAATAATTTAGGGCTTTTTAGTCCGTATTAATAAAATAACTGATTACAAAATTATTCAAATTTGCCTCTTCATACATCTTCACTAGTGTTGCTCAAAATTGGTCTTGGTCTTGCAAGACCAAGCCTGTCTAAATGTTGCAAGACCATGAATAGGACTGGTAAAAAAATCGATTTTTTAAATAAAAATTAAGGCAAAATATTTACTAATACTCGACGATCTTAGTTACTATATGTTAATAATTGGTATAACCAATATACTTTTGCATTTAATTCCTCTATTTTTTTCATTCAGGCTTAGTTAAGTTTTTCCTCTCCAAAAAAAGACAGTAATATCTCTATAGTAATAAGCTAAAAAGTAACTGCAAGACTGTTGCGAGACTCTTGGGCAAGACCAAGACCATGACCAAGACTGAGTTTGCAAGACCAAGAGTCGCCTCGGTCTCGCATGTGGACTATACTAATCTTCACTATCTGTACTATGTGATTTTAAAACATTTTGTCAACATTCATATGATATATATATATATATATATATATATATATATATATGTTGGTAAGGTGTGTTGCAGATTTTTTTCTCACCCATTGTCGTCAATCTGAACCAATGCGAATTATTTTTGTTTCTTCTAACCGCTCAATTCGAGTCCAGTCAATAATTGTCCAATTTTTGTATTTTCGACGAAATTGCAACCGTAGATTTCAGTATCTTTTGTTTAGAAGTGGCTAATGAGTTAAGTTGGTGAGGATAATGGGAGACTTATATAGGTATAGGTAGTAATTTAAGCCTTTTTTTAAATCTAGATTAATAGAATAATTTATTCTAAAATTATCCAAATTGTCGCACCTTCAGGGATACTATCTCATTTTAAAACATCTATATGAAAAAAATATAAAAAATCTCTCAGAGGACCTACTGGTAGACACAAGTCCATTTATAACAAGTCAAAAATATGAATATCAAACATGTTACAAAATGTTTTATAAAATTGATAATCCAAGAAGTATTAATAATCAAACAACTGTTAGTAAAATATAAAATCCTAATTTATATAAAACATCTTTCCGTTTCCAAATACCTTAAAAAAACATTTATTGAATCTAATATAGACAAAATCAAAATAACATACAAAATCTCTAATAAGCTGCAGAAAAATTTGACATCACAAAATTATAAAATAGTTACGAACCGGAATTACAAATTAATAATAATTACAATTTAAAGAATTAAAATATATTTATTTTTGTCAATGGTTCTACTGATTTTATAAATGTACTAATGTATACCAGTAAGTCCAGTGAGAGATTTTATCTATATTTTTTTCAGATGAAACTAGACAAAATGTTTTATAATCAAATAGTATCCCTGAAGATGCGAAAATTTGGATAATTTTATAATAAATTATTCTATTAATGGAGACTAAAAAAGGCTTAAATTACTATACTTATATAAGTCTTCCATTATCCTCATTAACTTAACTCATTAGCAGCTTGTAAATAAAATAAAAAGAAAACTACGGTTGCAATTTTATCGAAAATTCAAAAATTGGATAATTAATGACTGGAGGCGAATTGTGTGGTTAGAAGAAACATGGGTAAAAAAAAAATCTGGAAAACACCTTAATAGTGTTGCCCAAATGCGAGACCGAGACGAGTCTTGGTCTTACAAACTTAGTTTTGGTCTAGGTTTTGTTCTTGCCGAAGAGTCTCGAGTCTCGCAACAGCCTTGCAGTTACCTATTAGCTTAGTACTATAGAGATATTACAGTATTCTTTTAGATAAAAGAAACCTAACTAAGCCCGAATGAAAAAAATAGAAGAGTTAAATGCGAAAAAAGTATATTCGTTATACCGATTCTTACATATAGTAATTAAAATTGTCAAGCACTAGTAACTATTTGGCCTTAATTTTTATTCAAAAAATCGTTCTTTTTTACCAGTCTTGGTCTTGGTCTTGCAACAGTGAGACGGTCTTACTCTTGGTCTTGCAAAGTGCAATATCAAGACCGATTTTGGGCAACACTATACCTTTCCAACAGAGATGTTCAACTGAATCTAAAATTTGGCGGTAGCGGTCTCATGGTCTGGGAGTGGGTAAAGGAACAAAAAGTCCGGTGGATTGGCCGACTAGACGGAAAAATGATCATTCAGGACTATCTAAGGATTTTACCGTCGTCTTTATCGCCCTGTATCACAAATTTTAATTGCCAAACAGATGATATAGCTTTTCAACAGGGCAATGATCCAAAGCATAAAGCAAAAAAGTAAATGAATTAGTTCGATAATCAATCGATTAGTTTTTTAGATTGCTGCTCTGAGTTTCCTAATATAAATAAAACGAAACACGTTTGGTTTTATGTTAAACAAGATATGGACAACTCCTAAAATCCTCTGATGGAAGAAGTGTGGAAGCGTACAAATTATATTGAGGCAATACACCTACTTCATTTTTAGATAGCTTTGTCAACATTTTTTTCAGATAGAAATGAGGCCATAATTAAAACCAAGTATATAAATAAGGTATTCGGGTTTTATTACTATTTATTAAAATCACTAAATTACTGCAATCATTTTTTCAAACCTCTTTCTATAATCATAAGTAAGCCTCAATACAAATATTTCGTCACTTTATATTTTTTTACTAAACCTCAACACATGGTTCAAAATATTATGTTATTTTTACTAATACAAGCCAACGTTGCAAGGTTTATGTGAGTCACTGTTTGTTTTTTATAATTATGTATATACTTAGATTTATTTTAGTTCTCACCATGTAATCTCACGGATCAAAGCGATGAGATGGCAGATAATATGGCCAAAAGAGCCATCAAAGAGGGTCAACCAATCATCACAACTTAACCTTCTGAGGTTGCCTCTTTAATCAAAGAAACATTACGGTTGGCTTGGCAAAGAACTTGGTCGGCCATAAGAGACAATAAGCTAAGGGTTGTGGAGCCATACGTCCGAAGAGTCACTCCAAATATCCTGCTGACCAGAAGGGAAGAAGTGGTACTGACCCGGCTAAGGATCGGACATACTAGGCTTACCCACGAGTATTTAATGAGGAAAGACTCTCCAACTCAATGTATTTCCTGTGGGGTACCTCTCACAGTGAACCATATCCTAACTGAATGTTATGCATTCCCCAATCTCTTAGGGAACAACATCTTTTCAGAAATAGCCTTGAAGAATCACTACAAGAGGACCCCAATTCTATCAAAATCTTAATATTGTTCCTTAAGGAAATCAAAATATTTCAAAAAATTGTAATAACATCTACAAATTTGAAAGAAATATAATCACATCTTGTAATTGCAAAAACACCTGTTAAGTTTGTAGGTTCTTCTTCAAATTGTAAATATATCTGTTAATTTTTCTTCTTTTCATTAATTTTTATTTCTTTTCATGTTTTTTTTTTCCATTTTTCTTTCTGTAATTTTTATTACTTAAATTGCACTTCTTTTAATATTAATTTTTAGTTTTTAAAACGAATTTTTAGCTTTTATTCTTAAAATCACTAACCTTTATTTTAATATTGTATTTGTTAACTTATCTTCTTTTAATCTTTAACTTTCAATTTCTATATCTTTAATTTAGTCGTACCATCATATTCAACTGTGCTTATTTTTAACTTTTTAAACTTTAAATTGTATTTTTGGATTGCTACAAATGGGTAGTTTCTCTTCATGTTGTATATGTCAAATTACTTATTTCATATTTACTAGTTGCATTTAACATTATACAGTTGTAAATTTCAGTAATAAAAAAAATAAATAAATAGTATTTGTTAGCTGTAGTTTTGTTTTGTATACCTAGTTTTGTTATACATGCAGTAGATGATCCAATTGTAATATAGGGTGAAAATGACCCAGTTGGTTAAAGAGCCAAAAACATTTATAAATATATATATAATCTCACTTATATGCAGAAATAATATTTATTTTTGTTACGAATGTAATAAAGATTACAAGGAACATGCTAAACAAAATGGGGTCTGTTATTTTTTTTTTTTTCTATTCTTTTCTTCTATATATATGTTTGATAGTGAATACGCCGAAAGATATTGGCCCCAACGACGGTTTCGAGTATTCGAAAGAATTATTCAGTCAAAAGAACAAACTAATTGTGTGGATAACAGCAAACGGGTTTACAAATACATTGTGGGATGTATAGGGCTGAAAGGGAACTAAAAGAGATGGAAATAATGTGGAGAGAGGGGGGAGGGGGTTTGGGGGGGAGAAGAGGAGAATGGCCGTTGGTTAAATGGCGAAGGTACCGCAGGCTGGCAATAAATTTCTGTAAGGCCGATCAGGGCTGCCAACCAAGGAAGGCCATGCTGGCTGGACTTCTCCTACAACCTAGCACATTTCTTCGAAACTTCAACTGAATTAAAGTCCTTATGGACTTCGACAGAATCCAGTCCGTATTTAAGTTAAATATAAAACTTTTTTTTTTTTTTATAATATCAATTTCTTTTTTGACAATCATAAAAAGAAAATAAATCTAATACATTTGGAAATACTAATGATCTGTGCAGTAAAATTACTTTAAAATTTAATATTTCTTTAAATACATATTTTTTTCAAAATTAGTGTTCTTGGTATTGCTCAAGAACAGTCACCTATAAGCCTATTACTATAGAGATATTACTGTAATTTTTCAGATAGGTTAAACCTAATTAAGCCTGAATGGGAAATTGGAAGAGTTAAATGCAAAATTATTAATTATTTTGCCTTACTTTTTATTTTTTACGAGTCCTGGAGTTACAAAAATATGCTGTCTTGGGCGGCGATTTTGGGAAACACTAACATGAACCAATTTTTAGTTTTTTATTTATAAATTAAACAATCTAATTTATAAATTTATTGTAATCCAAACGGTATTCCTGACTTTATTTATCTGTCTAATACTTATAAAAGTTATCATGTGCTATTTAAATTTAATTTGAAAGTAATCCTGGATGTATTTTCACGCATAAAGATTTTTGATTCTCATTGCGATTGCGCCTCCCAATCTTAAATTATTCAGTGGCCATTACAAAGTTATTAGTTCCCAGCATCCCTTTTATCTCACAAGCTTAAATGCAAAAGTATATTAAATGTACCAATTCTCTAGATATAATAACTAAAATTGTCAAGTATCAGTAACTGTTTTGCCTTAATTTTTATTCACAAAAACGATTTATTTCATTTTTTTTAACCAGTCTTAGTCTTGGTCTTGCAACAATCAGGCGGTCTTGAAACTTTGCAAGACCAAGACCGATTTAGGGCAACACTATTCAAAATGACTATCTCATATAATTAGCGTTGTCATCAGGTCAACGATAAGCCACCAATTTTAATATTTCTGTAATTATTTTGTATATATCTCATTAATTTTTTTTTATGAGATTTACAAAGTGACAAATCAGGTACCCCCCACTGGGCGAGAAGGAAATAAAATTAATAAAAAAAAAGATATTTGAAGGAGGAAAAAAAAATGTGACATAAGATAATGATTTGATTATTCAAAATACATTAACAAATAAACAACTAATTCTAAGCACAAAAACACAGGCAGTATTTCAGCAGTTTTTGTTTATTATATTGTTTATGTTTATTTATACGAACTATTCAAGTGCTTAAAAATATTAGGCTTATTAATGTGATATAATATAAAATATTTAATTAATATTAATCAACTTAAAACTTTTTTAAGTTTATTAATTACTAACTAAAACGCTTTCTTTAAAACTTCAACTGGAGACAATGTTATGGACTTTCGACAGAATCCGATAGATCTGTTTAAAAATGATGACTTTCTATTGTAATTTTTATTACTTTTTGATATTATAAATGGATTAGAAATCTCATATATTTTGAAATCTGAAACAGTAAAATAACTTAAAAATGTATTTATTATATTTTTACGAAAAATTGAAATTCTCTTATCATGGCAGGATGTAAAATTAAATGATCTTTAGTAACTTATTTGTTTATATGAGGAAGAGTTATAAATAATTTATTTATTATTATTATGAAGAGTGACGAAACGTTTATTAATTTTAATTCTCACAGTCTACTTATTGTAGTCTACTTTTAAACTATATCAATGAGAAATAGACATTTCTATTGATATTAATTACAGTTTTCATAGAAACTATGTAGAAACCTTGTTTTGATAAACCAAAAACATGTCTTCTGGATGAATAATGTATAATAATTGTCTTAAGTTTGTATTTATAATTAAGTTATGAGGCAATGCTATAGACTGCGACAGAATCTATATATGGCATGGTCAAAAATAAAGACTTTTTAAAAACAGTTTTCGTTTAATTTTATTTTGAAATAATTATGCTATTTACATTAAAATGACTTTTATTTTTACAAAATGGGTTGTTTTTTTCATCAACGCTGTCACTAAGCCAATCAGCTATTACTATAGAGATATTACTGTATTTTTTTAGATAGGAGAAACCTAACTTAGTCTGAACGAAAAATTAGAGGAGTTAAATGCAAATGTATATAGATTACACCAATCATTAACATATAGTAAGTAAGATTATCGAGTATTAGTAACTATTTTGCCTTAATTTTTATTTTAAAAATCGATTTTTTTTCTTAGTCCTGTTCTTGGTCTTGGAACAGTAATGCGGCATTGGTCTTGGTTTTCCAAAGTGCAAGACCAAGACCGATTTTGGGCAACACTAATGAAGACATCAATTGAAATATGAATATATAAATAAATATAATAGTTCGATGACAAAGAGTTGAATCATTGACTTGTTTAGAAACTCAATGGACTAGTATGTAATTGCAAACAATAATTTAATTTAAATAAATAATTGGATGACAAAGAGTTGAATCATTGATTTGTTTAGAAACTGAATGGACTAATATGTAATTAAAATCAATAATTTAATGTAAATAAATAATTTGACGACAAAGAGTTGTATCGTTGATTTGTTTAGAAAATCAATAGACTAGTATTTAATTACAACCAATAATTTGATATATATAAATAAAGGCTTCTTCTATGCTAAACCAGCAATGCGAAGCGTTCTTAAATTGTTCAGCGTTTGAAATCCTCCATTCCATCCAACGTGTATTTAATGTTTAACTTCATATTTAAACATGCCCCTTTTTATCGTTAGACAAAATCATAAACACATGAAAAAGAATTAAAAATGCTTAACTGAATTATGGAAAGACAAATATCTACTGTTAAAAACATCTCACCCGCTACAAAAGAAAGTAGCACAGAGATCTCATGGAATCCTGTTTTTCTCTCTATAGTTGAAGGAACGGGCTGGAGTTCGCTCGCCTGATTGTAAATAGTGTATTCATGTCTATATTTTTTTTTATTTTACTCATCTTTAATTGATTTTATTTTTTTATTTATTGTACATACATAAATTTTTCTTATTATTTAATTATTATTTTGCTTCTTTTTATTTTATATTTTCTGCACATGTAGTCTTACCTTAATATAATTATTGTCCATGTGAGAGAATACTATATTTCTTAAAAATAAAAAATCTAAACTTATAACCAAAATGAACAAAGAAAACTGCAGTAAATCAGACTGAGTCAGCATACATTTAGTATAATCAATAGTTTAAAAAGAATCGGGAGCATATTGTAAATAAGATTAAGTTCATTATATAAATTATAATTTGAGCATGGATTTACATGTTTGTGCACAATTAATTAGCTCTCTTATAACACCCTTAAAACATCGATCCGTTTCACGGTTGGTGGAATAATATATTTTAATATATGATAATTTAATATTGTACGCAATTACATGTTTTGCCCTTTTCGGGCTAAATCGCACGATTTCAGTTTTTGTTTGATATAATTGCATATTTGCACATTTAAGGCTAAATTTCCTTTTTTTGTAAATGCAAGGTATGCAAGTAAATATTTATTGACTTTAATTTTATTTAATTTTTTTTTATTTTATTAAGTTCGTGGTTTAGAAGATAAATATATGAGCAGAAACCAGATCTCAATGTTCTTTTACGTTTGATTGGTTTTTCTGTCAAAACGTTTAAAAACTGACTATCTATCTATTTGATTCATAATTGATGGAATAATACTTTTAAATTCTTTTTATTTTTTTTAACGCTCCTAAGAACCCTTACTAGCACAAATACCTAGGACCTAAATTTAATTTTGTACAATTTTTTATTATTATTTTTTTTTGAGAAATAGAGCTGAATTGCAGGATCATGATTTCCGAAAATGAATTTTATAGTATGATATCTTACGTTCTCTACCGTAGTGTCGTTTATTTTTTTTATTTTCATATATTATTCCTGTTAATATTTTATATTCATTGTACATATAATGGATTATACTTAGAAGTGATGCTACAAAACGAAGAAACAAGGAAATCGGTTGATAAATAACGGATTTATAGAATTATGTAAAATAAATCGAGTTTGGGACCACTGTGTGGTATAAGCTTAAAAATGAAGAAATTGAAATTTTTAGAACATCTCAAACTAGCTTAAAAGAGAATTGATATATTTAAAAATTCATTTAGTATTAAGTGTGCGGTATCGGATTCTATCCACAAAAATCACAATTTCTTCATATTATTGCTCACACCATTCTTATTAGTTTCAATTTGTTCATGGCTTACTTCACGAAATTGCTCGGGCGAACAAATATATTCAGAAGTAACTGCTGAGTATATGATATCCATGTTTTTAATACATATTAGAATATTGAAATTATTAGCTATTTTTTATGAAATTATGACTTCAATATTAGTCCGAGAGCCCGTGGCAAAAAAGGTGTCATATTTCATGCTAAGATTTGTCCTCATAAATTTACCATATCCACAGGTCTGATGAGAAAAATGCACATCTGCCAGCATATAGCCGCTGGAATACAAAATGGAGGCCAGGTGAAGATAGATTGAGACCCTAAATATATATATATATATATATATATATATATATATATATATATATATATATATATATATATATATAACTGACTATTTATTACCTATATCTATATATATATATATATATATATATAAAGAGCTGATTGATATAGAAATCTACAAGCCCTATTTATAGTATTTAAAGTCTTAATACATAAAATAATAGTCAGTTAGCCAAGTTAAGTGGTAAAATTGAATTTACCATTCAAAAAAATTACGTTTTTTAAGTTTTTTCCTTATATCAGTGAAACTATGCGTTCTGTCTATAATAATGCTATATGTAAAACTAAAGCTGATAAAATTTTCTCTATAAATGGTTATATTAGTTTTTCTCGCTATATTTTACAGTTTTCGTGGTATCCGTCATCGTAATTCACTAATTTCGAAAAAAAAATTGTTTTTGCCTCTCATTTTTATCATTATTTGACTCGCCAACTCTTTATCTTCTCATTTTACGAAAAAGTCATGAGGAAGAAAGTTGTTTAATATTAAATATTCTTAAAAAATATATTTAAATTTTCTATATTATATTCAACCATTCAAAGGCTAGAACAATCATAACATAATGATTAAACTCAGAAAATATACAGAAAAATATACTTTTCACAATTTTCGTTATTACACAGCTCTTAATCTGTTTTTAAGATAATATATATGTGTATATATTGGCTTATATAATATACTGTCTTATATACAGATTAAGATTGTGTAATAACGAAAATAGCGAAAAGTAAGTTTTTCAATTAAAGTTTTTAGTTTTAGTTCCGTAGTTTAATCATATATAGGTAAACATTTAATATATATACATAATATATATATACATTTAAGATCAGAGTTTCTGGTTTTTATTAAATTTTGAAAAATTAAATTTTTTGCAGCTTTATAATTTTTTTAGGAAATTGGTTGTTTCATGAAAAGTAGATTATTATGGAAGTAGGAGTAATTGAAAAGTTACTGACGATTTTTTACAGAAAACAATTTTAAAACGCATATTTTTTTAAAATGTAATTTATAAAGGCGTCAACCAAGTACGTATGTTTGATTAATTAATCTGAATAAATGACTATTAATCTGAGGAGAATTTTTATTATAAGAACTTTCTTCTTAAAAAGTTTCAAACTCTGATTTTGGAAATAGCGGAGAAGTTCCTAAGCTCAACACTGTGCTTATTGATGGATGATGGTAATCCATCAGGCCGTCATTGTGGTTTTAAAAATCATAATATTATTTGTTGTAGCCTAAGATAATAAAAAAACTGTTACTTAAATAACCTGTTACTTCAATAGTTACTTCAATAAATTGTGCATCTTCAGTAATTGTTTGTTCTGGATAGAATTTCTTGATAATATTATATCCTTTACAGAAAAAAAAAACATATTTACCTAATATTTCCCATACTTTATATCTACTAGAGAGAAGAAAAATAGATATCTAATCTGAGATTTTAAGCTCAGTATTCTAGTATGTTTAAAAATAAATATTTAATTACAATACTGATGGAAATCTAATCAAAGAATCCATATGAATAAAACGTTGATGATCAAAGTAAAGAATTCGTTTCCAAAATCCATAGATTCTTTATCAAACGACTATAAAAAAAAAAAATGAAAATCTTGTTCTTCTATAAAATCTTCTATATTCTCTCTCGCTCTTCCTTCTTATTTTGTTTCTTATTTCTATCTTCCTTTGCCACAATTTCTTCTTTCTTGTTTCGTTTGCTGTAATTTCTTCTTTCTTCAGTCTTGAAAAATAACTTTCAATTTTTTTCAAAATTTCAAATTAGTAACCATGCATATAGGTATATAAATTTATAGCGATATAATAATAATAATATTGAAAAATTCGTTTTAATAAACTATTGAAAAATCTGTAACTCTTATATATAAAAAAAAAAAATCGGATTTGATACTTAATAAAAACCAATAAATTTATTTAAGTTTTAAATTCCAGTATTATATATATATTGTTAATACACTTTAAATATACATAAAGGATTTAAATTTGTCTCTTCTATGCCTAAAAAAAAAAAAAAAATACCAATATGTAATTAATACATGCTTAGCAATAACACTAATTATAAACATGCTTTTCCGTAATTTATTTCTACTAAACATAAAGATATATCAATTAAATATAATATTTTGGATTATGTTATTATGTGAGAAGGAAAATTAGTGTCATTTTTCAGCAATAACGACGGAAAACAGCAGTAAAATTAAATATTCATTGATGAAAATCAATTTCCAGACAATCATACCGGACACTGAAGACTGGATCAAGGATCAAGGATCGGACACTCAAGACTGACACACCTCATCACTAAAGCTGCACCAGCTAGATGCCAGTATTGCAATAGTGTTCTGTCTATAACTCACATTTTCCAATATTGTCCGTCTTATAATCGTAAATTAAATGACTTGAAAATATTACAAAATATATCACTAGCCTCAGGAAACGACAGAAATAGAACTGACAAAATAATAACATTTCTAACAAGGGTAAATTTAGTTTGTTTTCCTTTATATATATATAATATATATATATATATATATATATATATATATATATATAATACTTTATTTATTCTGGGACGAGTCCCTTTAGAACTATATATATATATATATATATATATATATATATATATATATATATATATATATATATATATATATTTCTTTTCCCTCCTTTTTTACTTTTATTATTACTCTCTTATTCATTTTTTATTATTATTTTTCTTTATATGTATATTTTTTATCTATTTTTTCATTTTATTTTTTCTAATTAAACCTATCAGCTAAATAATTGATAATTGGTTGACTTTCGTGGATAATGTAGAGAAGAATAGTTGGGGTGGTCAGTCAAAAAGGAAGGCAAAAATAAATGATAATATTTATTTTTACATATGCCGACGTTTCGACCTGAAGTTCAGGCCTTCATCAGGGCTAAGAAAATAACCAGATAACAATTTATGAGAAACACAAGTAGTGATAATAAAAAAAAAAAATAAAAAATAAATAAATATAAAGCGAAATGAGATTATTAGAATAATGACTAAGAACTAAGAGATAAATAATAATAACCGTTACAAAGTGTGGAATGATGATGTAGGCATAATCAAAAAGGGTAATATAAGTGTTACAATGGGAATCTTAGAATAAAATTAACTGAACTTCAGGTCGAAACGTCGGCATATGTAAAAATAAATATTATCATTTATTTTTGCCTTCCTTTTTCACTGACCACTCCAACTATTCTTCTCTTCATTATCAGCTAAATATTATATGGATAAGGTGCTGATGACCTAGATGTTTTTCGCCTATAAGATCAAAACAACCAACCAATCAGACAATTATACCTTAGCAGATCGGTTCAAATAGAGAAAGTACGTATCATATGATGACAAACACAATAATAGAGAAGCTATTGTAATTATTCACAAACTGTGTAAACGTTGTGATAAATAAAATATTTTGCAAAAGACGCAAAAATTCTCATTTACCTGATTATTTCATCGAATATTCGTAAAAAAACAGGACATGCTATTTATAACAGACCAACAATTATCACTAAAAACAACAGTTGCAATCAAATGTTATTGAAAATATTATTTTTGTCTTTAATAAGATAATTACTTGTATATACTGTAAGAATGAGAACTTCTAGCCTTAATACTTATAGCCCTCCAACAGTGGCTGATTGTATTATTATTCAAAAAAAAAAAAAAAAAATAAGATAATTATTATTTATAGAAATCTTAACTAATAATAGTATCAAGCTTAATTTACTATTCGTATGACAGAACTGAAATAGCAACATTTTTAAACTGATGAACCAAAAAACTTTTTACAGCCAACATCAAAAGTGTAAAAAATTTATTCACAATGGTTCGTGTACATGCGCCTTTTTATCAAATTATTAACACCTTAAATCTTAAAACTATGTGAATAGCTTTATCTCATCTTAACCTATATCTTTTTTATTTACGAAAATTTTCGAAAATGGGGCATTTTTGATCAGGAAATCGGCAAACTTTATTTATTTAATTTAGTAATAAGAATTCATGAACACCCATTTGCTTACCGTTTGAATCGCACGACAGTTTGATTGCAAATTCGAGAAAAAAAGGTAGCCTCAACTCAAAATAACGAGGTTCCATATACAAAACGGCCCAATATTTTTGTAGACCATCTATTTTTAAATTTTGTTATCAAATTATCTTACGATTCTATTGTAAAGCAGATGGATATTTATGAGTCTTTATTACCTCATTTAATCGATTAATTTAATGAGAAACGCCCCGTTTCTGGGAATTTTCACAGATAAAAAAAATATAGTTTACAATAAGACGAAGCAATTCACAAAGTCTCAGAATTATGTTAATAATTTGATAAAAAGGGGTCTTTACCACGGACTATAACGAAATCAAACGATTAACCGAAACTTGAGACATTAATAATCTTAACTTGATGAAATCATTGAAGGGGAACCTCAACCTAGATTTTATAAGCACAGTAGCCATTGCGAACATTATGCTTATTGCATGAATAACAAGATACTGATTAGCATTGGCATCAATTTCCATACAATAAAATACTCGATTTCCTATTTTATACACACCAAGTACTATTTACAACGAATTTATTTGATTTGACCCATAAAAAAATGACATAAAATATTTGATAGGCTATCAGAGGTTTAGCATTGTTTGCAATACCCCACCTCTTAGACGCATTTCAACTATAGTTTCCAATCTTTTTTTTTTAATACTTATTACAGATCAAGTTCTCAGCATAAAAAATTTACATAGTTTTATAGCATGACAAAGAAAGAGAGTGAAAGAGCTTTAATAGTTTAACCAGCTGGCATGGAGGTAGTTATTTCAATTAGCACATAGCAGTAATTGATAAATATCTGATTGGTTGAAATATGGAATTTTTTTCATTTCCATCTGAAAGCTCAGCAAATAATAAAAATTATTTACGCGCAAAACGGTCACTTCCCTAATATATAATTACCAAAACCGAAGTGAAAAGTATATCATTTGAGCGTTTGCCATAACAGCCATGAATTTTATTCTGTAAGTAAATTTATCCAATTCAGAAACATTGGATAAGATATAAACATTGGATACAGATAGCCTGAAAGGCACGTTGCTACGGATCATATTATTCAAGAATCAGCGGCTATTTGGATAGACCACTCACTAATAGCTCTATAGCCGATCCCTTCGGGATCTTTCTGGCAGTGTCCTTCCAACCGACTCGTTGGTGATGAAGAAAAATAACAAATCGGTCTAGATACATGGATTATGGCTGCTCAGAGTCGGTAGGGGCACGAGGTCCTATATTTGTTTACCTGGACCATATGGACCAAACCTCTTTGGGACTAGTGGTATCCTTGAAAAACACACCGGGATTCCTGATTATACAATACGGGGAAGGGTCATCACTCTTACATCCAATGGAGTTCCTTCTAGTAGGCTGATGGGGAAAACATAACAGGGATGGGGGAATCTCGGAGTAGCGTTGTATTCCACGGTGGACGGTCAACTACTTATTTTTTCAAAATTTGTCTAGTATTTCCTGATAAAAAGTAGTATGGAAAAGATCAATATAATTTTAATGATAAAATAATATGCTATTACCATCAATAAAGCCGACAGAACAATTTATAAGCATGTTTGAGTCGATTTAAGGGAAGATTATTTTTTCCTACTGACCGCTAATACAGGTCCTTATCTAGTTGAAGTTACAGGAAGAACCATTGAATACTTATACCGCAGGCAGTGGCGTAAACAACTTTATTGCAAATGATGCGATACAATGGGAGGGGGAGGGGGCTCAATACATCCGACCATGTGAAAAAAAAGTTGTCTTTTAACTCTATTTGCATATATATATATATATATATATATATATATATATATATAGAATAGAAAATAATTTATTTTATTTTTTACTTTACTTTTTTATATATATATATATATATATATATATATATATATATATATATATATATATATATATAAGAGTTATTGTGCTTTGATAGTAATGAGTGCGTTTAAAAAAATGTTGCGAGGTTAATTGAGATAAAATTATTTATTCTCTCTGCAACGGGAAGAGACGGACAGGCACAATGCTTGCATTGGAATTTTCTTTCTTAATAGGAGTGCTTAACTGGCACTTATTGTCAGTTAAAATTTCTCAAGCCCTATTCTTAAAAAGAAGGATCTGTCAGGAAAGCATTGTTTTATCAAATATAAAATCCTGATAAAGAGAGGAACATTTTAAATTTTAAATGCAATAGTAGTTTCCTCAAGGTAGTATCCTAGGTCCTATCCTTAACACAGTTTATACAGCTGACATCCCAACACTGTCATCACCACATATGCTGATGACACATGTATCCTATCAGTTAATAACGACCCATCTATTGCATCCCAAACCCTTCAATCCCACATCACAAACCTTGAGGAATGGTGTCAGAACTGGAGAATTAAAATAAATTCCAATAAATCCCATCAAATTACCTTCACCCTTCGTCGTAAACCAATGACTTCCTGTCCTTCAGTATCCTTTAACAACACCCACTTATTCCTGTTGAACAAATCCGTTACCTAGGACTCCATCTGGACAAACGTCTAACTTGGAATCCTCATACCAGACTGAAACGACAAGAAACAGCTCGACGTTTCCGACTACTTCAACACTTACTAGACAAACGCTCTAACCTTCCAATCAATTATAAAAGACTGATTTACATGACTATAATAAGGCCTATTTGGACTTACGGAGTTGAGCTATGGGGCTCCACCAAACCTTCAAATTCCTCTCGCATACAATCATTATAATCCAAAATCCTTCGTAAAATCCTCAATGCTCCTTACTTTGTTACAAATAAAATTATCCATAATGCCCTTAATGTTCCTTATGTATCAGATTTGACCCAATCCAGATATCTGTCCTTCCATAATAAACTTCATAACCATCCCAACCCTCTTGTCTCTAACCTTGCTTCCTATTCGATTCCTGATAACCCTCCGAGGCGTCTGAAAAGAAGATGGCCACGTGATCTTCTAATATAGACATATTATTAGAGGGCTACCAATGGGTAGTATCTCAACATGTGTTCCATGTCTTTATACCAATGTGCGAATTTACCAGATGTATTTTTTGTATACAGTTGTAAATATCATATAAATAAATAATAATAATAATAAAATGCAATAGTTATCTGAGAAACTGATTTTTTTTTATTATTTACACTTATTTTCATTGCTGGAAATAGAATCCAAATCATAAAATTGATTGATGATGAAATTCATTTTATATATTAATCAGCATTTCATCTAAAAATTAAATTATCAATCTATCAATAAAGCTATTAATTTGAAATCAACGGTTAAAAAAGAAAAATTATAAAGTCACTCCTAATTAAATACTCTTGAAGTCATCATAGATGATTTGAGTTTATTGGAGTAACTAATATATATAATAAATAAGTCTTTTATCTTAACCCACAAACGGTAACACTTGTTAATTTGGTGTATTACGCATGCACTTCTAGGATTTCCTCCACCTAACTCCAGATACTCTCCTAACCATTGTTGAACTAATTGTCATCAAAGTGGTTCTATTCCGGTAAGTTGCATTGTTAATTTATTCGCAATAATGCACGTCCTTTTCGAATTTTGGGTCAATTTGACCCACCCTCACTGTTTATGTAAAAATATTTCTATTGTTCTATTATTATCCGATGTAAATTTATCCCAAGGGAGCTTTGGAGTACCATCATGGAACTAACGCATACAGAACAATTGACACAAGGAAAAAAGCCAAAGAGACAAAAGTAAGGATATAAAGGGGGCCAATTTTGTAAAAACAAATGCCACAGGTGTATAAGTGGAGAGCAACAAATTTTTGTATGCACATATTGTTATGAAGGAGACTAAATTATGGGATACTTTATAATATAATGTGAAATTTAATATATTTCATTAGTGTTTTATATTAATTTTTACTTTGTGTTGTACTTCAAGAAAATTACTTGTTTTCAGAAAATCACTTAAGTAATAAATATTACAAAATATATATTATTTATCTCCAAAACCTATAAAATAACATAAAAATTAGAAGGAATTATTGCCGGGTCAGATTGACCAAGCGTTATTGTTACTGTTTCACTTTCAAGTGTTACCATTAGAGTGTTAAGAAAAAAAAATTAATGATTTAAATAATTTAAGTGTAGAAAAGAAAAATGTTATAGTAATCATTTTGTTCACCATGCTCACCAGTTGCATATTTTGTTACAAGTTAAGATACACCTTTCGCCCATAACAATTTTCTTACTTTCACTTACCTAATCATCAAATATATAGTAAGAGACAGTAATGCGATCCCGAAAAATTTCGAATTTAATTTTTCAACGGAAATGGATGTTTTAAAGTTCCTTGAGTCCAAATCATCATGTCATACAAAATGGCCTGTCTGTGTGTATATCAACAGAATACTCAAAAGCGAAAAGTTGTTCCAAATTATGTATTTAAGGTTGGGATGTTACTGCAAATTTTTCGCTAAAATCGGCTTAAGTCCTTCTCTCGAGAATGGCTTTAACGGTTTTCATTTAACTTGTTACATCGATGTAAAATTAAACGTTCTTTATTATCTAATAATAATTATAATCACAGGAATATATGGGACTTAAACGACGAATTAACAAAATGTATTCCTCTTATAACAACTTTAATTTTATTTACTAATAATAATTATAGGTATCTCGTTAATTATACGTAATAATACAAATTGGATATGTAGGAAAGAATTTGATAGTCAACTACACTCCTGGTATTTTCCTTTTGAAATCTTCAAAAGTCGGTATCTTAAAAACTATTTGTCTTACAAAGCTATCTCTTCCGCGATTATCTTCAGAATCGCAAGGACGAAAATTCAAACATTTTAAATTATAAAAAATTGTATTTGTTTTATGATCGTAGTATAAGAACACGCATAGCGGATTTTATGATGGGATCATATCAAATAAAAAGATTTGTCACCAATTAATGGCTCAAGAATTTTTTTTATGTATTGTAAATAACTTAAAAAAGCAGAAGGTATAATAACTTATAGGTATGTCTGTTTGTTTTTGTTATCTTACTTATCTTTAAATTATGGTATGTATTATTAATTTTGATTATAAAGTAGTTGTTATTTTGCTTCAGTTCGAGGTTCCTTGGAAATTCAATCTCCATTATTTGATTTTTGATATCTCAATCTAAATCCACTGATAAATTTTTATGCTCGTTTGAAAATTATTTTAATTATCTACATAGCTTATTACAAGAAATTATATTTTAAAAATATTTTTAAAACTAGCTCTTTCCGAACAGATGTTATCTTATATGGCAGGAAAAGTAAATTGTGGGGATATGGTATACATATTTAATTTATTACTATTTGAAAATAATTTACAAAGCATTTATTTCTCTATTTAGCACCAATGAAGCAATTTAATCCCTTTTTCAAAATAAAAAAAAAGAAGAAAATATGAATACAATAACGGAGCTCTGCTATTATCTTTTTTTTTCAATATTTATAATTCACAAACTAAAAATGAGAAAAATCTGAAATTTCAAATGTTTATCGTCTTATGAAAAGCGAACGGATAAAAGCAAACAGATTTTTTTTTAATTATAAGAAATTAATAACAATCCATTTGAAAAAATAAACAAACTTCTTTGATCTATCGGCCCAAATAACTACAGAGCTATTTATGTTTATAATGACTATCTAAAACATAGGTTTATGAGAAAAATCTGAAATTTCAAATGTTTATCGTCTATTGAATAGTGAGCGGAACTGAAAACGTAAACATTTTTTTTTTAATTATAAGAAATTAATAACAATCCATTTGAAAAAAAATCAACAAACGTCTTTAATCTATCGCCGTGAATAATTACAGCGCTATTTATGTTTATAATGACTATCTAAAATATAGGTTTATTTAGAATTATAAACGATAAGAGGAAAGACATCGTCATTCACGTTATAAACCGCGCCTTTTTTTTATAAATCTTATATCCATATAAACTTTTTTAACAACGCTTTCATTGTTATTATCAGACCAAGTGTCTCAGCAATACACTTCGCTTTTTATAACTGTTTTAAAGTTAAATAATGGACGGTGTTGTCAGAGTTGAAGCTGAATCATTACAAATCGGTAAAAGATAAAAAATAATTTTTGATGAATTGAAGTTGGACATATCACTATTGTGTACCGCACATTTTTATAAATAGATCAAATAGGTAAACAAGGTTAGACACTTGTTTAATATATTTTTTATCTATTTTTAATGTTACTTTTTCCTGCATAACACAAGTTGGAGTGATCTTAGATAAGTTTCATTCCTTTGCGGATTAAGAGAAATAATAGGACAACTAAATATAATTATTTTAAATAAAGATCTTTCCTAAATAATTCATTCTCTAAATATCACTAACATCCATGAAAAAAGAATAAGTCATTCGAGAATGATTCAATCGAGATCAGGAGATCATCCTTTGGGCACTCTACTCCCATCTATAATGTGGGTACTTGATCCATCAACGAGTTTCTGGAAAAACTGACAGCTGAATGTGATCATGACCAGACAACTTCCTTGTTAAAAGGTTAATCAAGAAAATTACTTCCTCATTAAATATTCTTATGGTTCATAATAAGCACATATACAGGTGTCCTGTAACTAGAGTCATGTAAGTATAAATATATAAATATTTATAGGATGATAGAAAACATCAAGATCAAAAAAAAAAAATTCATATAAACCATTAGCCCATTTCCAGCAGAAAAGTGGGAAATTCAAGAATTTTATATTTTTAAGTGATCCACATTTTATATTAAATAGAAAGCAATAAACAAAAATATTTAACTTTATTTATTAACAATTGTTTTATTGTAAACTAGAAAAAAAGTAGTCTCAACGAAAATAGAGTCTGTCGTTGTTAAAATCATTTGAAGAGGACTCCTGAGGAACTAAACTAAGTTAAGTTCTGTATTTAAAAAAAAAAACATAAATTATTCGAGATTTTTTTTTTTTTATCGTCAACCAACTACACTATAGATACCCCAATTTTTAAAAATTCTTCTTCGTTAAATAAGCTTGAAGTCCGTATTAATTAAGTTGAGGTTTATTATTGAAAGTTTTGAGATCCGCCTCAAGTTGTGTAAAGAAATGATGTGATTTTTAATTCAGTCACCTAAAATAAACTGTGTTTTCAGGTGACAAAAATGACTACAATTAACTGTTGCAAAGGTTTTATTTATTGTTTTTCAGTGATATGGGATGTATTTTAATAAACATAATTGTCTAAATTCACATTTTATTTATAAAAATAAAAATTTAAAAATAATTATTTTTCAAATATTCCGTATGTAAAGTTGTTCTGAAATTGTGTTCTTCTACCAGGTTTCTGGCATAGTATTTTTCAGCAAAAATGACTACAATCAAATGTTGCAAAGGTTTTATTTATTGTGGTTCCGTGATATGGGATGCATTTCCTTAAACATAATTAGCTAAAAACACTTTTTAGTTATAAAAATAATTATTTTTCAAATACTCTTAATGTAAAGTTGTTCACAAATTGTATTTTTCTAACAGATTTCTGTCATAGTATTCATTAGTGACAAACTTAATGTTTCTAGCTTTAATATTTACATTATCAAAAAAATAATTGAAGCATTCGGTTTCTTAATTTTAAAAATAACGTTTATTAAGAAACATCAAGTTTGTCACAAATAAATACATATCAATTTCTATGACGGATATCTGGGAGAAAAACACTGTTTCATAACCACTTTAGGTGAATAATATATGAAAAATCATTATTTTTATGAATTAAATGTGTTTTTATCACAATTATATTTATTACAATACATCTCATATATTATTCTAAGTAGCTTAATATATGTGCTAGTGGACGGTGCTGAGACTGTCGGTGTGTCCCTGGCCTGATCGAAGCTCTATTTTTTAAAATTCTAGCTTTGAAGAGGATCCCATGGTTGACTAATAAAAAGAAAATACCGGGATCGAAACGTCAATAAACAGAAGAAATGAACATTCAATAGTTTATTAAATAATAATTAAATGACCTTATTCCCAATAAATAGTTAAGTTTAAATTTAATACTTAAAGGTCGATTAAGGAAAAGTTGTAAATATATATATATATATATATATATATATATATATATATATATATATATATATATAATTTATTTATTTTTCACGATACAGGCCAACGATGGCCCACGCGTATATCATTTCCTTAATTTTTTCTATTATATCCCTCTTTCTTTCTTTCCTCTGTCCATTTCTTACTTTCTTGATTCTTATTCTCCGCTACAAGAACCTTTATTTTTTTCACTGTTTTCCCGAATTTATCCCTATCCTGGTAGTTCTTCTCTTCGATACCCATTTTTTTCACTTCTTCTTTTATTTGTTCCGGATAACCTTTTATGTTCTTCAGTCCCATCGCCCTATCGAATATTTGTTTGTTTAACCTATTCCGATCCATTCTCTTCATTTGCCCGAAGAACTCTAATCTCTTTATCATCAATGATTCCAACTTTTAATATGTCCATAAAGCTCATCGTTCTTTTTTAATCGGTATCCTTCTCCCACATTTCTCCGCCCGTATATTATTCTCAGAATCTTTCTGTCCGTTCTTAGTAACGATCCAATGTTGGTGAAGAGAGTATCACCGGTTTTATGACTGTTTTATAATGTCTAATTTTGGCTTTCCTGGAAAGTTTATTTTTATTATACCAACTCCTGATTAAGAACCTTTATCCAATTTTACTTCTCTAATCTATGTTTCTTACATGTTTCCCCCATTGTAGTTTACGAGTTCCCCAAGATATTCAAACTGTTCAACCGACTTGATTTTTCTGTATTTAGTCTCGATGTTTTGTTTTTTTTTCCTTATCGTTAGTTATTATTTCGGTTTTTTCAAATGAATATAGATATTGTTACTTTCACCTTTTAAATTTTTACTCTTGGAATAACATAATTAAAACGTAAACTATACATAGTAAACATATAATATGCGGTTTCGCAAGGAATATGTGCACTTTGCAAATAAATTTATCATACATAGTGATAATAAGCAAAAGAGAGTAAAAAATGTATATATACATGGTAGTGGTTTCCAGTTTTAACAATTAAAAAAAACATCTGGTGTGTGGGAAAATCTTTATAGATCTTAGAAATATCTGGACTCTTTTTTGACTTATCAAGTTGTTACCTCTGATGATAGATTTATATCTGTTTAATCAAACTTAAATCGATGGATATTGGCCTGTGAAATAACGGAGGTTTATTTCAAATAATTTCATAAAATATGCGAATAATCTGCAACACAACATTATCATTACAACTTGATAGTAATTGATGGTCAGTAGTTGATTTCGTAAAAAAAAAAAGTATATTTCTCAGAAAATTTCTACTTCTGCGATTATTTATCTTTCGGATTGTTAACAATTCAAATTGCCCTAGAGGGAAAATTAAGTAATAATAAAATAAAACTTATATTGCGATGATTTTAATTCCAAACCTAATTTTTTCTGTCGGTTAAAATCTTAGCTTAAATTTCGACGGGCGGATGATAACACATCAAATAAAAGATAAACCCTACCAATAAAATGTCTAATTGGTACGATTAATAGCAATCCGAATTGAAATATCCGTCGTCATAAAACTCACAGAATATGTATTTCAAGATCCTCTTAAAATATAATTTTTAAACTCAGAGGAAACGTAAGATAGAATTAGTATTTAAGAATCAATTTTTAAAAATTACGTGGCAATGAAATTATAACGTTTCAATGAAATCAAAGCATACATTATAATGCACACATTATTATTTACATTTTATGAGTTATCATCACGCAATAAGATGTTGCTGAATTCAAATGAAAGTAACAGTACTTATGGATTCATACAGAATAATTTAAAAAATTGCTACTTCTGCTATAAAATAACTCAATACACATTTCGTACACTTAGCACAAAATATTGTTATTTATTTGTTTTTAAATATAATAGATTCTATAATTAAAATACCTGAGAATAGTAACCCTTTGTTATTTTATTATACATCAAAAAATCAATGTCTACTATGATCGGTCAGATGAAACGCTCTATTGGCTGGAGCTCACAACACCGATTTATAGACTCTAGAGAATTAGAAAATGCCGGGACATTCCGCAGATATCAAGTGAAAAAGACCATCTTTATGGCAAATACGTCTGATTCGGTTGAATTTATTAAAAAATTACATCTTCATATTTTAATTTTTTAAAGTGCTTTTAATTAAGAGTGCTACCAATGGGTAGTTTCTCAACATGTGTTTCATGTCATTATATCCATGTGCGAATTTACTAGATGTATTTTTTTTTATACAGTTGTAAATATCATATAAATAAAAAAAAAAAATTACAACGCGGTTAACATTATCATGACAGCGTTTACGTTACTTTATATATCTATAAAATAAAAGATAATGATTTGTTGCAGCCACTTGTAAAAACGAGTACTTTTAAGTGACAGAATATCGAAACACCTCAATTTTTTTTAGACAACTTGAGACGATTCCCAATTTTTTCGTAATAAATCATCCAACTTAAATAAATATGGACGATGATAAAATCGCAAATAATTTATATTTTTTAAAACAGAACTTAACTTAGTTCAGCCAAACAAGAGTCCTCTTTAAACGTTTTTAACAATGACAAACTCAACTTTCATTTAAAGTAAATGTTGTCTAGTTTGCTGTGATGGAATTGGTAGTTACATAAATTAAATATTTGTTTCAGTTATCGCTTCCTACTCAACAAAAAACGCGAAACAGCGAAAAACTCGAAAACTCAAATTTCGTAACTTTCTGAGGAAAATCTAGGTCTTCTATAGCAGGTCTAAAAATTTCCCTATACTTACTGGACACTATGTATATTTCTCACCACAGCGACTTTTCAATTCATATATCAAGATTTATATTATTAATTTTTTTTTTCTGTTGACATTGCAGACCTAATGTAGAACTTTTGCCGTCTTAACAAGACTCTATCAGTGCCTGTCTTGGGCTATTACTTTCCATTTATCTGTGCACAGCTCTATTGTATCTTCGTTGATTCTATCTATCCATCTATCTATTTTATATAGGAGTGAATGTGTTTTTTCTATTTTAATTTCATTTATTTTCTATCTATTGTTTCATTTTTTTTTT
Source organism: Nezara viridula (assembly GCA_928085145.1). Lineage (NCBI taxonomy): Eukaryota > Metazoa > Arthropoda > Insecta > Hemiptera > Pentatomidae > Nezara > Nezara viridula. The sequence continues at coordinate 145,661,697 of OV725078.1, forward strand.
TTTTTTTTGGACTATGTATATTAATTTTCTTATTTAATTTTCTACATTTCTTTTTCTTTATTATTATTCATTGTTATGTTGAGGCTTCCAGATGGATTGCTACGAGCTACATGTCCTGCCCATCTGAACCTCCGTGCCTTCATTTCATGGGATACTGATTGACCATTATGGGATATTATTAACTTATTAAAAAAAAAAAAAAATATATATCATATCATATATTTTCAACAAAAAAAAGTTCTCTATTTATTTTCATTTTATTTTATTTTTTTTTTATTGAACCGATATGGTTGACAAAAGTTAGTAAAGTGATTGTCCAGATATTTTATACACTTACACCAAGATCAAGAAATAGTTGAATAAGAAAGATTTTAATGAATGACTACTGAGAGTTATTTAAAAAAAAATAATTCTTTTGAGTTTATTAGTACTTTTAGGAGCGAAAAAAAAATGGAAACGGAAATGGATTTTTTTTTTTTCATTTTTTAAACAATAAAATATATTTTATATGAAGGAATAGATAACTTGAATAACACAGATATTGTTCACTAAAATAATTACAATTATAATTAATTAAAAATATTTGTTGACCTATTAAAATAAATTATTCATAGTTTTTAATAACTAAATATTAAATTTTAATTAATTTAGAAACTCATTGAATCCGAAAATCGTCTTTTCATTCGATTGATGTGGAATATTCCACAGGCCATCTTAATTATAGGTCAATGATGTGTAGATTTCAAATCAGGGGCTTCGTGTAGATTACCGTACAAGGAAAATATTTATCTGATTACAATATTTATCTGTAATAATACAAAATGTATTGTATAAATTCATTCTCAAGGCTTAGCAACATATTTTGAATTTTAAATAATGTCATTAACAACATAAAGTTCTTTAATAAGAACATGTTTTTATAATACTACAAATTAAAAAAATATATATTTCTAAGAGGAAATCTATCTTTTTATGTCTTGGATTTTTTTTTTTTTTTTTGGTTTATTCATGATTTAGAAGAATCCTTTGCAAAATTCCTCGCAACATAACCGATACAAAAACACGTACGAAAAAACGACATAAAACAGATTTTTTCTCCATTTTTTTTTTTAATTCGTACTATCGTAGACATAAAAGATAAATAGTTATTTTTATAGAATTTAAATACTATTTCTAACCGGTTATGTTGATATAATTGCGCTATTATGAAGACCTAACGAATTATTGAAGGATGTTCTACATATCATACGTGATAAATAGTGAGGACGCAGTCATTTTTAAGGTTTTTGTTAGTGTCGGCGCTTCACCCCTAACATGTGGGCCATCATCACTTACCTACCAAAGTGTCAGTACTTGAGTATCTTCAGTGCTCGAAACACTTCATGATGATGACCCACATGTTTGGGTTAAAACGTCGGCACTAATAAAAACCTTTAAAATGACTGCGTCCTGACTGTCATCACCCAAGAAGACCTAACATTCATAATATATATATATATATATATATATATATATATATATATATATATATAATCAGTAAAATTATGACTAATTCTAAAACTAATTTTTAAATTATTTAAACATTTGGAAATACAGATCAGATAAATATGAAGAACAGATAATTGCATTACCTAATTTCAAATATTTTTGCAATGTAACCTTAATTGTAAGACATTCAAATAAGTTAATTTTACAATGATTATTGGGGCTTTATAATTAATTTTACATAAAAATAATATGAAATGGTATAAATATTGTTACGAACAACGACCAATCTTTTTTTACTCATTTTCTACATTTACATTATTTCATTCATCGTTTTTTTTTTCTTTAAAAGTTTGTCTATTATTACAATACGGATATATATGAGCACACGCACACATATGTATATATAAAACATATTTAAATGTATATTATATACATACTTTGACACCCATTTGTATATTAATCCATCATTTAAACAGTATTAAAACATACACGTATAGAATTAAAAAAAAAAATCTATTATTTTGTTTAATCTTTATAAAATCACTATTAAGTAATTAATACATAAACTTATATGTTTAATGGATGTTTATTATAAAGTTATAAAAATGTAGTTATCAGGAGAGAAAACTAGGCCCCGCAACGTCTAATTATATTGCAATATGATTTTTAAAAATAAAATAAAATCATTCCAAAGAAGTTTGAGTTTACTGTCACTTTTTTGATATATTAATAAACAATTACATAACCAAGTTATTAATTTTTATATAAACACTTCTTCATTTTAAGGAGAGAAAAACATGTATAATTATGTTATGTTTTATTTTGTATACAATTACTTGTATCTTGAATTGTACGAGAAATCTCAATTCGGTAATACTTAAAATCTTTTCTCTCTATCATGATGAATATGGTTACGAAATTTTCGTATACGAAAAAGGTTACTAAGTTTTCCATTAAGTAAATAGTTTTTTCCCCATATTTTCTTTGAGGTTCCTGCTATTTGAGGTTTAACACACTTTATACAATATGTGTGTTTTTATGATGAGAAAAATTATATTTATACTTAAACATTTATGATATTTATACAGGTTAGGTATTTGATAAATATTTATATTATCAATTAGATGATATAAACATTTTTTTTTCAGCCTTAAGAAGAGTAATACTGTTGTAATACTGAGTTAATAAAATACAAGGTTTATCAACTTTACCCAAATTGTCATGATAATTACCATTGGAACTGAGAATACAGAAAGTGAAATTTACCAACAGTGAATTTTAGAATAGTGGGTGATCATATTGCTCATATTTAAATAATTGTATGCATAATATAAAACATGAAAACTAGAAAGAAATAAACATGTACATAGAGTAATAAGGATATGGGAACTAGGTGTTGGATATATTTTGGCAAGCGATATATATATATATATATATGTATGTAATAATTTTTGAACAATATTTGATACTCCTTGGAAAAAAGTAATTTCAGACATTTTAAAACATCATGGTGAATTGTTTTCGTAATCAATAATTATTTTCAAAAAAATTAACCTAACGGCTTCGATAAATAAAAAAAATACATTTTTACTTTTGCAGGTCTTTTGGGGTCTTATGGGGTTACTTATTATACGAATATAGAACTATAAGTGTATATGTATATGAAATGAAGCGAGCTTCATTTACTTACAAATTATTGTTCAAATAAGAATAAAACTGTATTTTTATAATCTTTTATAATAAAAATAACACCATTAAAATTTTTTAATATTAATTTATTTTGTTAACTTATTGATAAATTTTGAATTAAAATTAATCACTCAGTCTGTTTGTGTTTGTGTGTTTGTCTGATTTAAAATATCATTCATTAAATTGAGAACATTTTTTCCTATTTAATTTATTTGTAAAAGCAATGCAATTTTTCATGTATTTTTTTTTTTTTTAGAATTCAAATGCAACATTATAACTTAAAAATTATTGAAAAGTCTTGGTAGATTTTAAAGCATGATGCTTTTAAGTAAGTCATTTATTAAAAATATTAAACAAATCCAATACTTAAAATTTTAACTTCAATACGTTAACATAATAATTATATTATCGTAGTTTGATAACAATTTTTTTTGTTTGATCTTTTACGGGTATAAAATCGGGTGAAAAGAAAAATGCAATTCTAATATTTATTTATAATATTCGAATATTTATACGAACAGCAAAATATTACATTTTTGTTTAAAAAATTCAGTTTTACAAGGCAATTGGATGTTAACAGTCCACCTCTTGTAAGGAGAATCCATTTTATTAGCATAAATGACAGTAAAGGCGATAAGATGTGCATTTATCACTTATTATGGAGATAAGAGTTACCTTCGAGGGCCGACACGCGTGCGTTGCAGTCGACAATTGCATGCTCATCATTGTATCATTTCAGGGCAAATGCAGACATTGTTCAACGCTGGGCATTGTATTCCAACAGGCAACGTATATTTGGAGTCTTACAATGAAAAATATGTCGGTATATGTACAGTATATTATGCAGTTTATAACGATATAAAAAAGGAGAAGGAAAAACTCTTATCACAAAAATATCTAATCATTCAAATCGATATGAAGGAACACTTTCAAAGGGTAATACATTAGTCTCGGGTTATTCGGGAATTATTATAATATTAATGAAAAGTCATTAATGATAAAAAAAAATCTAAATAGAGGAAGGAAAATCATCAAGAGCCAAGCGAAGGGCTCTTTCATCCTGGACCTACCGCGACGAACCTGGTTTGCCCCAGTCTTCGGCTATTGGACTGGAGATCCACTCACCGCTAAAGTTGGTAAATTCAAAGCGTTTTTTTTTTTTTTTATAATTTTAAATCAAGCGATTATTTCAACAATTATCAAATTGTATTTAAATGGTAATTTAAAATCAAATCAGAGTAATAGTACCGAACATTTTATCATAATATAAAACACGAAGAGATAAAGAAACGGATCATTCACAAAGTCTTAAAAAAAAAATAAAAATAATAAACGAATTTTTGGGGATAAGAAATGGCAAGCAGAATATAAAAAAAATATATAAATTAACAAACCTTTAGCGGCTTTTTCCATGTTGAGGAGCTTGATCCTCCGGAGCTGGACTTGTATCCTGGTCTTGGCCCTCTTCTTCTCCGTCCCTTGGCACTTATCGCAAGAGCAGTGCCTTCTTGCACACTCCCTCTTGTGGCCCTTCATCTCCTCCTTCCGCCCGTGGTTCTTGCATTTGGCGCAGTACTTGACCTTGATGGCCTCCTCGTCCTTCCGCAGGTGCTCGTTCATCCTCCCGATCGACATACACCGCCAAGTGCAAGTGCAAGCGACCTATAGAAAAGCGCATCCATGCACCGTGGAGGGGGTGGTTGAGTGGCGCCCCAGGCGGCCGGCCGCCGCACTAGACAGTTGCCGCTTTACGATTCCTCGTAAACTGGCCAGCCCTGGGACAATCTTGGCTTATCGTTCACCTCTGCCCTCTCCCTCCCAGCCTCCTTCAAGACCTCATTTACCAATATTATTATATTTATTATTATTTAAATTATATTTGTTGTCAAATAGTTGCTTGTAAATGCGTCGTTTATTACCTAATCAATATTAAAAATTTTTCTTGAAACGCGAAAACCGATGTTTTACTAAAATACTATGAACTGTGTGTATTATTCACCAAATCTTAGTTTCCATAACCATGGTAATGTTTCGCATTTTCAAGCCATCTACAAAGACTTATTAAACATTAATATTTTAAAACATTTAATTTAATAGTACTAGCGGTTCCAGGATTTAATTTTGAGGGGGCTCCAGCCCGAAAGATTTTTTTTTTTCATATACATATAACGATGATTAATTTGTAAAAAAAAGAAAGACATTAACTACCTATATGAAGTATCGTTTAAATGGTTCTTGAAGTCTTATTAAATATAATTACATGAACAAGAATACTTTAAGAGATAGTTTTTAATATTTTTTTTCTTTAAAACGTGGTTATATTTTACTATTTTAGGGGGAGGAGGGTTCAGCCCGAAAACCCTCCCCCCCCCCGTAAATCCGCCTGTGTTTAATAGTGATGTTGTAAGATAACAATACATAACTTACCAGCTATACACTTAAACATAAGTAATAATAAAATTATGTGGTAGCTTCATATAAATAAAAATGGTTAGTATAACTGATTGGAATAAGTAAATTAATAGTTAGCCCCTGCGAATAATTCGTACAGTATATTGCTATACAGTACGTTGTACACAGTATACAGTATACAGTATATTGCTCGCTCAGTTAATTTCTGGAATTCCCTCCCTATCAAAAATCGGCATTATCCCTCCCTATCTACATTTAAAACTCCTATTCTAATTCCTGTCCCAAAAACAGTCAGATACCCGCTAACCTTTTATGTCAAATTACATATTATTCATAATAATGTAGATAGATAGAAAGATACAAATTTAATTTGTACAAATTTTATTCCAATACAAATAGAGCCTAGCTTGGCTATGTAGAATAATATTACAAGTTACTTACATATCATTTAAATATAGATACAATTTACAATATTTTACGTTTAGGATGGGTTTTACAAAACATGAATAACAATAAAAATTAAATACGAAAAACGATTACTGCATAATAATAGTTATATGAACCCGTTACTATAGTAGAAACCATAAAAAAATAAAAAATATTTATATATATATATATATATATATATATATATATATATAAACAAATATTACTTTTAAGATAAACTAAAAACAAATACTTAATAGAACATGGGCTATGATCAACAATTTCGTGTATGCACTTAGTGTACTCCCATTATATAATAGTAAACTTTATGTATCTTATCTCTACAATCGATATTCAATACGGTTTCGATGTTGTGGTTGTCAGAACATATTGAAATAAAGTTATGGAGGAATTTTTGTCTATTTTGGTCTAATGATGTATTTACATATAACTCATCACTTAAATACTTACTATCAGATTCGACTTTCTTTTTTTCTTCAGAACCACAGAGTTTATTGCTAAGAAGAATGTAATGTATTTTTTATTTATTTTTTTCTAAAAGTCTATATTTATGTTTCACCACTGTACATAGTTTTAAGGGTCTTGGCATGGTTTCAAGTGTTTTGTATAAAGATTTCTATGTAAAGAGTTCGATGTAAATATACATATGTGATTTTCATAAATGCTACTGTTTGTATTATTTAATATTTTATTGTATAGATTACGGCGATATAAATATTAAAAATTGTATATATAAGGGTACTTGTACAACTAAAATTACCCACAATGAAATATAAATAAATATGGCTTCTATAATTTTTCACTTTCACTTCCCTTTTGTCAGAAAATACTCATTTCTGCTAAGAAGAGGGTGGTACGTGAAAGTTGTGTGATGCGCGCACCGCACCAGTTTTTTTTTATTACTTAAAAAAGAAGGTCGGTATTGGAAATAAAATTATTTTCACATCACTGGTTAAAAAACAAAAAAAAAAATTACCGTCGGATTTATTGAGTGTTTTTACACGAGAATCAATACTTATCATAAAATTTTCTTAAAAATCGATTATGGTTTACTTTGGAAATAAGTGACTCAAAAGAAATAAAATAAATCGGATTCTGTAATTCTTAGTATAGTGTTTTTTTCTAATGTCTTCCATCAATGTTACATTTATCATTCCCATCTGAAAACCAGATAATTTACATAAATTCAGAAATAAAAATCTTAGGGAACTTATTCATAATAAAAAATCTGGCGAAGTTGAAAAACATATTTTATTTCACAGTTGGAAGCCTTAAAATTAGATAATTTATTATGAACGATTCAATATCGTAATATTAATGTTTATGTCCATCAAATTAACTCATTCTGCTGTCTTCGACTAAGAAGCTCAAATTATGTATTGTTGCATATTGCAATTAATTTATTGTATATTGTATATCGCCTTATTAATAAATGTAATATTATATAGAAGGCATACCATATTATAATTACAATTTGTATTTCTATTACAGTGTGTTTATTTATTTATTTTTTTTTGATAATTTCAAAATCAATACTTTTCATTTATATTGCTCTACAGTTGTATTATTATTATTATATTTAATTTATATTATATTTATTTTATAAAATAAGCTTATTTCTCCGATTTATCGCTTTATTTGTGTAATTGTTCATTATTATTTTTGCTTCCTCACTACCGAAGGTAGGGAAGCATTGTGTTCGTGCGAGAGATTAAAAAAATTTTTTTGCTCAGAATCGAAAATTTTCACTCGCGTTTTACGTTTCAGACATCAAGGATCAAATTTGGTTCGGTGTCTGTCTGTCTGTCTGTCTGTCTGTAGTCAAATCGATGTGACGGACATATCACCTAGTACCGTTCATCCAATCTTCATGAAATTTTCAGGGATTATGGTGATTGGTGCCTAGATGGTCCCATATCAATTTTATCAAATTCCATCCAGCACTTCCGCTTATACACGCGCAAACGTATATTTTTAGATATGCCAATATTTCAGAAAGGGCTCGTTCGATTTGGCTCAAAGTTAGATAAAAGATAGACTTTGGTGAAAAAATAATGTCGTGTCAATTTCATTGAATTGTGTCCAACACTTTCTCTTATATGTGCACTACTAGTCCGCCGTCCTCCGTCCGCGCATTTTTTCTGAAACTACTGGACCGATTTTTTTCGAATTTGGATATAAAATCAGAGGTCACCCGAGGATCATTCTCCTTCAATGACATTACTATTCGCCTTCTAGTTTCAAAATGGCGGCCGAAAAACCTGCGTTGTTATAGACTGTAGCGCCTAAACGAATGTACCGATTTTGATGAAATTTCGCTAAAGTTATTTTCTCTACGCCCTCTAAATTTATCTATACTACATACTTCAACGAAAAGAAGCTCAAAAAAAGTTACGAGGGATGGTAAAATTATATTCCGAATAACTCAAGAAGTATACATATTTATGTAAATATTGTATGATTTTTTAGAAGTTTACGGAATTTCCTAAAAAACAAAAAAAAGTTTGTCAAAATCGGACAATTAGGAGCAAAGATATGGTCTCTAGTTTTTTTTAGATGTGCTATTGCAAAAGGTTTATCTTTTTTTTTTTATTTCTGAATGTGTTACTGAAGTAATGCTATTTTTTTTTAGCATATTACTAATGATTAAAAAAAATTTTAGTCCTATAATTAGAATCACCTTTTATTTATTTTTCGTTAGAACTAGGAATTTAATGTTACTCTATATGTGTAATTGTTTGGAAATAATATACCAAAGAGAAATAATTTGCAGTGGTTTTTTTCAAATTAATTATCGTTTTATATATATATATATATATATATATAAATCTTTCGTGCTGAAGCCCCTCCTCCAAAATTAAATCTTGATTCGGTAATGTATATACTATTATTAGAGTATAAGTTCGTATGTAATAATTTTCAACTTTAATTCTATGTGTATTAAAGGTGATATTTTGTAGTCTGCAACTGATATAAGTAGTCTGCTACTATGGAAAATAGCAGATGAAAATAAAATATTAAATTATTCTAATAAAGCATGAAGAAATATTGAGTTTTTATGCACTCTTGTAAAACAATAAATAAATTTATACATAAGACCTTTTGAACTAACAGTATTGAAATTCATGTTCAGTATGCACTTTTTTTTTATTTATTTATTTTTTTATTAAGCATAATCAAGTATGGAATATTCAAATACGACCCTCTTTTGTTGAATGTTGAAGGGTAACTGTAATCGGCTATTCCAATTCTGCTTCTCTCAGAGATTTTATTTTCATACGAAAAATTGTATACCTTGTAATATACAACGGAAACGGTGAGGAAGCTATACTGACCTTACTTGGCAGACGTTTTTCTTTATGCAATAATGTTTATGATGGAAGCAGACCTCCTGTAATTGTACATATTACAAATATCTCAAGCGAACGGACACTCCTTCCTATAGGCAATACCTCATTTAGGAATTGAGATCTCTTTGCAACGGGCCAGTTAACTTTTCTTTACCGAGTGATAAATTAACACCTTTGAGCGAACAAAACGTAATATTGATAGAAGAAACCCTTTGTGGTGTTTATGTTTTTATATGCATACATACTTACATTTTTTATTATGATTTTATTAGTCTACCATACTGAAGGACATTGGTACTAGGGCTATAGTATTCATTAACACAATATATACATAAGAAAGGAAAATATATACAAATAACTGAAGTAAAAAAAAAAAAAAAAAAATATAGATAAATAAAAAGATGAAGTAACATAAAAGATAAATAAAATTACAGATTAAATCCAAATGATAATAAAATAAATAAGAGATATTCACACCTATGTACAATATATATTTACATTTAAATATGAATATATTAAATATTCATAGGCATATCTTAAAGTTAGTCCTTTTTTTAATTGAGTCGTTTATTTCCACTAATCATTATTAATGTTTTTTTTAGAAAATGTGAAAAACTATATTTTATATTACAATTGTAATATCAAAACCAATATTTAAACAAATAAAAAAATCTTTATCTGTAGAACATATTTCCGAAAATTACTGATTATTTAAGTAGCAATTAAAAAACATTATATGTATACATACACACATAATATATTTTATTTATATTAATGAGATGTTTTTCAGCGAAGATGTGTCGCGGTTACATACGATATTATGTCAGTAAAATTAATTTGATTTTTTTTTCACTTATGAATTTCAGTTTATCGACTGCAGACTTTTATAATCTTACTAATTCCAACCTAAAAATAATTTCAGATATAAATAACCAGACGACGAACAATGTGCAAATTATTGATTTTTGAAATAGAAAGATTTAAAACAGTCAGAAAGACTAACTGTACAGGATTTTGTTTCCAATATAATTTCAAAATTATGTTATGTAATGAATTGTTAATATTATAACTTAATGCTGTATTTAAATTTTAGAGAAATGTATAAGGTGATCAAGGCACCGAATGTTTCTTAAACTTTTAAATGCAAATAATGTATATATTATAAAAATTACCGCCATACTACTTAATAATTAAGTTGGATATATTAAATTTATCCCCGAAAACATCGTAGATAGAATAAATAAACAATCTTTTATACATCTATTTGTTGTATATCAGCAAAATAAAAGTTATGAGAGAAAATACGATACGAAAAAGTATTCCGTAAAATGGTCATTTATCATGAAAAATGTGAATTGTGATGAAAAAATTAACAGGGCATGGAATAAAATTTTACCTTTTATTTTTAGTCACTTTTTTTATGGATGAAATCTTTGTTTTCAGTAGTTTTTTTTTCGGTTATTTCGGAACTTCAAAACATTTATTTGATAGTACTATTAAATTCGCTAAAACGTCAAATGATCGCAAATTAGAATCAAGTAATTCATTTAAGATAAATTATAATTATAATCTGAACCCGACTACTGTTTATCGTTTAACGAAGCTTTTTTTTTTTCGAAAACTCGGATAAATAAAAGTTGAACTTGTACCAAATATCTAAAACTTTGCAACAGAACAGTTCCTTAGCAATTTTATTGTAAAAACGTTTATTCCGAAAAAAATCCACAAAAAACTGTTAAAATGAAACTTTTTAAAAAAATTTCAACCCCTGATAAACACAATTCAATCCTGTTCATAAATAGTCTAATTTGTCAGTTTTTAAAATTAGTTATGTTAATGCGATCATTGTTTGGACATTATGTTGCCAAATCTATTTTCTATTTTTAAATAAACCTATTTATACCTACATATTAAACTTAAAAAATATAATTTGTATAGATTGAATTCCAATTTGTTTTAATAAACTAATTTTATAACATTTGTTTTCGCATTTATTATTTAATAAGTAATTTTTATGCTTTTTTCTCGGCTGACACTCCTACGCAACGGACAGACCCATTAGATCTGTGTCTGTCCGTTGTTGAGAGAATTCACTTTACACATTTCTAGCCCAACAGGTGTTAAAAATATACAACCATGAAAGTGATTCAATTCAATATTATATTAAAAAATGCAACAATAAATCACATATGTGTGTAATAATGTTGGAATGTAGCTCATGGCCTAATAACCATATATTTATGGCCATACGTTTGTATATAGATGTATATCTATGTTATTTTTATATTACATGTTATGTAATGTCATTAATTATTTTTATAATGCAGGCGATGGAGAACTAGACTTCCATTAATTTTATTTTATTACTAAAACCTTATTACATTTATATCGACGTTTCAGGAGTTTATTTTCTATCTTCATGACACCACAATTTCCCGATGTTGATTATCTATTTATTAATCTGTTGATGACAGTGATATATCATATGTTTTATAGAATAAAACAAATTAAAAAATCCTGTGTGGTGTGCAAGTCCCATAACTTTCACTTACCTTACGTTTTGCAGTAATTAATTTAAATCAATTAATAATCATAAAGAATTATAAACCTACGATAATAAATTTTTAAAAAATTGTTTATTCCTGGGCACTATTTATTTAACTGTTTCCTTTGGCAATCCCATTTAATTGTCATGAAACATTTATTTTCCCTTTATTTATATACATTTGTAAATTAAATTATTTATTTCATTATTAATTTTTTTTCACTTACAAATTTCAGTTCATTGGATGCCGAATTTATTAATCTGCAACCATTAGTTTTTCATCCTTCACCATTATTTTTTACGACTTTATATGATCAAAATATTTAGCTATCCAACCGTATATTGCACATTTATATTATTATTCATATTCCTGAAAGTTAATTTTTATTTCTCCTTTAGTTAATTATTAATACTTTAAATAATTTATATTTATCAATATTTTATTATGTATAAAAATAATCGGCGTTTAATTATTTTAAATAACAAAAAGTAAATGTGATTTGAAGAAAGAATTTTTCAAAACTCCGCCTTTAAATCGTCTTATTCAATTAATGACTTTATATATGTATCTTATGTATATATATATATATATATATATATATATATACACAGTCGAATCTCGATAATTCTAGTTGTTCGTCATTTCGAACTCTTCAGCTGTTAACTTCGGTAAATGGAAAAAATGCTGTATTTTGATAGCTCGGTAACTATAAATCCTTTTCATAACAAAACGGGTAGAGAACGTTCTCGAACAAGACCACTTCCCCTTTCTATAATTTAATATTTTCATAGTAATATTTTTTACATAGTGTTATTTATATGTATAAAATTTATGTAAGCTCATGCATATTTTGAAAAATATAATAAAAACTTTTAATAATTCGATTTTGTTTTCTTTCCTCTTGATAATTCAAACGTTTTGATAACTCGAAGGCTCGATAATTCGAATTTTCTTATAGTCCCTTTGATTTAGAATTATCGAGAGTCGACTGTATATACATATATAATTTTATTACATTTTTTTTTTTGGCAATTAAGGTCACTAGTAACAGTAATACACAGGAGTTCATTCACAACATATGTAAAACAAATAAAAATAAATTAACTGGAATAAACAAAAAATAATGCTACTAAAAATAAATATATACATTTATAAATTACAAAAAAAAAAAAAAAAAACTAACCACAATAACAAATTAAGTAAAGACATACCTGTATATAATATTTAGAAACCTTGCCTTTTCCCCCACAGGTGGAGATAAAAGCAGGTCGCAAGGAGATCCCAGCACCTCTCTCTCAGCCACGTCACTGATATTAATGACCACTGGTGAACAGAAGCACTTACTTCTTTTTAAATACCACTTATTTTTTGCGCATTGATGTAACATATTTAGTCAAAATCCTTTCAGTTTTTTTTTTTCAGGAAATTGTAAAAAGTTTGTAAAATCAACAACATAAGGTGACAATTCTGGTAAATTAATTTTAGCGAAGAAATTTTTGTTAAATCCCATATACCTGCCAAAATTAAATCCGTGATTTCAGTTTCATGCGACTTTTCATTTTTGAGCTAGGTTGACACGCATACAATTTTGCATGTCTTCGTTATTTGTACATTTAAACGTATATTTGTTTTGAAATCTCGGATATGGAATTTTTCACGATCGCAATTTATGTAAGATTTTATAATTGTAAAATATTAAGTAAAAAGTGGAAGTAAAATATTATTCTCTAAAATTTTGTTTTTGTTTTATTAATTGAAAATTAATAGATTTTGCCACATTGGAAGGCATTAGTATTAGGGCTACATTAATCATTCACACTATATGTACGTGTAAATAATAACTAAAGTAGAGGTAATAAAGAAAAATTAATATAGAATATAAAATAAGAAGATTAATATACATAAGTACAAAAAAGAAATGAAATAATCGATAGAAAGTAAATGAAATTTTTTTTTTTTTATTTATTTATTAATGATATTTACAACTGTATTACAAGTAAAAATACATTCAGTAAATGTGTACAATAGAATATAATAACATGAAATCATTTGGTGAGAAACTACCCACTGGTAGCACTCTATAAATGAAATTAAAATAGAAAAGATACATTCACACCTACATACAATATTTACATTCACCCAGGGGACTCTGAGTCATGCTTTGTCCCTCAAATATGCAACCCAAACCAGGACTCCAGGAGATCCCAGTGCTTCTCTCCCAGCGGCGTCACTGGTATTGGAAGCCAGTGGAGACTGGCGGAGGGCACTAGAGCAACAGACGCTCAGGAGTTGAGTGAAGAATCTGGCCATTGCCAGTAATCCAATATATATATATATATATATATATATATATTTACAAAAGACCGAGTTGGCATGAGCTAGATAGGGATTGTACTATAGTATTTGGATGGTAAGTGGGGTTCTGGTGAAATTTGTCTGGGATTTGGTCAGGAACAAATTGGGTATGAAGGTCATTATAGAGGTTTTTATTGGTTACATAGAAGGGAGCATCGGCTATTGTTCGGATTTAATTTGGGGGGGGGGGGAGCTTCAGCCCGAATGATTTTTTTTTTTTTTTAATACATATAACGATAATTAATTTGAAAAAAAGAAAGAAATTAACTAGCTATATGAACTGGTGTTTAAGTGGTTCTTGAAGTCCTATTAAATGTAATTAAACGAACAAGAATACTTTAAGAGCTAGTTTTAAATATTTTTTTCTGTAAAACATGATTATATTTTACCATTTGGGGGGGGGAGCTTCAGCCCGAAAGCCCTCCCCCCCGTAGATCCGCCTGTGACTAGAAGGATTGAGTGCGTTTGGTGTTGGAATGTTTTGCTGTCCTTCACAGTCCCTAAAAAGTATGTATGTTAAACCCCTTTCGCCAGATTTCATATTAATTTCGAACTATATTAATAATAAATTATTCAGCATTAAAAATGATATCCTAGAATGACGTGTAAGTTATCAACTTTTTTTACGAATTTACGGAAATGAACTTTCGCCTAACAGGAGATTAAATAAGCATTGATCAGTATTGGAAATCTCGGTTATTAATTAATATTACATTAATTAAATTAAGATATCAAATTTATATTTAAATTAAAGCAATAAAATGCTAATTAGATGAAAGAAAATAACAAAATACAAAATTGACATTATATTATAAAAACAGTCATATAAAATTGATCTGATTTTTCCATATTAGTTTGATTTGTTATTTTATTATGAATACAAGACCATAGTAGTGGTACGCATACTAGTTCCTTTAACTCCACTTGAACATTCCGTCAAAAAGGAACACTTTAATGAAACTCAATGAAAAAGGATTCCTTTCAGCCAATTGGATTGCAGAGACAATTATATAAAATAATAACCTTATTACAAATTGAAAAAGTCTTGTTACCTCCTTTACTTACTCGATGCTCAGTCGGTACTTAAACGCTTTTTCAGCCAATGTTTAAGAGAAGATAAAAGATCAAATTGACTAATGGAGGATTACTAATATTACTAATTAAATAATGGAGGAGTACTTTTTCATTGAGTTTCATAAAATTATTTCTTTTTGGTGAAATTTTCCAGTTGAGTTAAATCAACGGCTATGCATACTACCTTATGTTTCATCCACATAAAAAATAAACTATAGTTAAAGATTAAAAAATCATTATTAGAGATAATTTTGATTTTTTTTTTTTTTTTTAATTCTGGCATCAAGATAAATAAAGAAAGACAAAATAAAATGAAGCATTTTCTTTCCTCAAGGGACTATGGTTTGAAAAGGACACCACGTTCGGCGCCGTTAGTTGATAAAAAAACAAACTAAGTTGGGAGCTAATTTTCGTATTTAATAAAAAGCTAATTGTTCGCATTTATATGTAAATATGTTTTCATTAATATGTAAAACAATATAAGAAATATGTAATATAAGAATAGATATCGTGAAAGTTATTATTTAAGGAAATAAATCACAAATATTACATATAATAACCTTTAAAATTACATAATACTTTAAGGGACCGGATTATATGTAAAATAACTCTTAAAATATGCAAATTTTATAAAAACAAATAAACGAGAATAAATAAAAAACAAAATATGAACACTGGAACGTTGTTATTGCTAACATTTTTTTAGTGTTTTTTTTTTTTGGAAGGTGTGCCAACAGAGTTTGAAGTCCATAATTATTGTTTCCACAATTCCTGTAATAATTATTATATTTGATTTTTAATTTTAAAATCATGCCTGATTTATAAATGATAATTTATATATATCTTTGATATTTCTATTTATTAGAATGGAAATAATAACTACTCACTGTGGAGTAATACGATTTTACATAAATAATAATGATAAAATGAGATCGAAAAAAATTTGTTCAGAAGATAAAAATCAGTTCTTATCCACTAAAATAAAATATTAATATACTAAAATAATATCTTAGTATACGTTATCAATGTACACATTGTTTAATGTTATATTTCTGAAATCACTTTAATAGTGCACGCGGTAGCTGCACTATATATATATATATATATTTTCTTTTTTTGTAAGGCAAAATTTTTAATGAATTTTGGAAATAAAGATGGTCTGTTTCTAATAGTCGACAACAATATTCTCCACTTACTACTCCAGACTCGAAATATATCATGTAGACATAAAAATAAGATTATATTCTGATTTAAAAAGTACTACCCAAGAATTGTTATTATTGTTAATTGTAAAAATTTTGTTTAAAAATAATGATCATGTTATGATTTTTACCACTTATGATCAAAAATAAAAATCGCTTTTAATAGAAATCATCAAACGAATTTTAAATATTTGATGAGATATGATTTTTATTGCTTTAATTATCGATTTCAAACCCTGGATTCAAAATCCAAAATTTTCCAATCATTTCTTTAGTTAAATAAGATGTAGTAATGCCAATAGTTGCAACGAAATTCCATTTATAGAAAGCAATATCAACACAAAAGTACACACTAAATTTATCTATTTTATTTATATATATATATATTTTTCGAGAGCTCAGGGAGCCTGGAGGGGGTCACCCAACCTCACGTTGCTGCGATCCATGGTCTCCATGGTGCAGCGGCAGGCAATCCGCAGCTCCATAGCCGATTCCCTTTGTGGCCAATCTGGCAGTGTCGTTCCCACCAAATCATTCGGGTTCAAAGACTGTGACAAATCGGTCTAGATCCATGGATTATGGCTGTTCGGAATCAGCAGGCGCACGCGCCTATATTTCTTTCCCCGAAACAGACCGTACATGGACCGAACCTCAGGAGGCTATTAACATCCTGGTAAACCATATCCCGACTCCCGATTTAAGTACACGGAGTAGGGTCATCAGTCCAAAGCCCGGTCGGTGTGAGTTGCCTTCAGTAGGCTGATGGGCCTCACATGCCCGGAGGGGGGAGGAGAAACTCGGGCAACATTGTTTTCCCTGGTGTGCGGTCATCCAAATCGGGCAGTCACCCATCCAAGTACTAAACATGCTCGACGTTGCTTTATATATTTATATATAATATATAAAGCAACGTCGAGCATGTTGCTTATTTATATTGATAAATAAAGTTTATCACTTCTAAATACGCATCGATTGCTATGACAGAAATCTGGTAGAAAATTATAATTTCATGACCACCTTACATAAAAAATATTTGAAAAATCACTATTTTTAAATTTTAGATTTTAATAAATAAAATCAGACCTTGTAGACCTTGTTTGACCGCGAGATGTGGTCTTCCAGACCACATCCCGATTCCTGATTTAAGTAAACGGGGGTAGGGTCATCAATCCTACGCTAGGTCGGTGTGAGTTGCCTCCAGTAGACTGACGGGCCTCACAAACTCGGTGGGAGGGGTCTCGGGCAGCGTGGCTTTCCCTGGTGGATGGTCACCCCAATCGGGCGGTTACCCATCCAAGTGCTAACCACGCTCGGTGTTGCTTAGCTTGGTTACGTATTGCAAACGCCTTAGTCCGCACGGCTACACCAGCCTTATATTTATGTACATATGTATGATTTCCATACTGGTATCAAGTAAATTATCTTTTTTCAATATTGATCTTTTCTCGATAAAAAATATCTGCCATGTTACATGATATAAGGAAATGTACAAATATAGTGTAAAAAACTTGAATTTTAACCGTTTACAAATTGCGTTGTGTTTATGTAGTTTTAATCTAAAGAACGTTAAGCCAAGGTCAAAATCTATAAAATGTTCCGTTTTACGGCTGATGGTAGGAGTCACGAACCGTTAATTCTGTTCTCTTCCAAGTCAGTATTGCTCACTCAACGTGAGATAAGAATCTTAAAGAGATTCATATTAATCGATACAAGTCATCGCTGGAGAGCGGTAGCCTCATCATAAGCTCCTTCCAATCCAGCTTCTTGTTCTAAAGCACCCGCACTTCCCGTCATCCTCTATAGTCCAGTAAACATAATCATCAGACCGTGCGTCGGATCCGGTAGTTCGGATTTTTTTTTTTTTGTTTTTATTCATGATGTTAACCCAATGAATAATCCAAGTTTTCAACATCGAGTGCCCAAACCAACAATACCATAAATTTAAAAAAAAAGAAATCGATAGTCTTCACTTCTTTTTTGCATTTTTTTGGAATTTTGATCCTATAACATTTTCTAAACAGACTAAATTTGCTACAAAGCCATCTCTGTAGACTCGATAGTTTCCAAAATAATACTTTTTAATATTTATCAATATTTTAGATATACTCCCTCTCAAGGTTTAAGCGAATACCGGGGATGAAATTTGAAAGATATTTGAAGAATAAAAAAATGAAAATGATAATTTACTATTATATAATGATAATTTTATTATAAATACAAATAATAATAAATCAATGGAATATTTTTTATACTTAAGAATAATAAAATAAATGAAAATTTTACTTGATATAAGCAATAATTTTTTTTTATTAATTTATTAAAATTAACTACTGTATTAGATAAAATACAATCACTGGATATAGACAGAACAAGAAGAATAATATGAACAGACTTTTCGAGATACTACTAGATTGGTTAGGTTAGGTTACGAGTTGTGTTAGGCGATCAACAACATGGTTCTTACGCCCTTGAGCTATGATGTCAGTATTTGTTATTACTTATCTTTCAGAAAGCAAAAAAAAAAATTTAGATTCTTTTTATGTATTTCTTTAATTGTTATATTCTGTAATATAATTGGGCTTGTTTTAAAAGTTTTATAACATGTTCTATTGAATTTATTGAGTATTTTAATGCTATTTCTCTACAACGGGGTATTTTGTTTACAATCTTCTATTATATGCTTTATGGTTAACGGGGATTGGCAGGTATCGCTAATATGGTTGGTCCTCTTTCGTTATTAAATGGACATGAGACATGTTAGTATGACCAATTCTCATCCTTGTCACAACCACTTCTTCTCTTCTGTTTCCTCTTCCAGAACTTACCCACTGTTTTGTACTCTTTTTAATTTTTCTAAGTTTATTACTCAGTGGAATTTCATTCTACTTCGACTCTCAATTTGTATTTACTCTGTCTTTTAGTAACGTTTTTACATCATTCGGATCGTATATTGGGAGAGGTGGGATATTCATATGAGTTGCTTTATCCGCTGCCTCATTTCCTGGTATCCCGGAGTGTCCTGGAGTCCCTGAAAAAAAAATTACATTTTTATTAAGATTGTTTGTTATTTCGATGTATTGGTGGATTCTGTTTATTATAGGTCCGGTTTTATTGGAGTTATTGCTACTAGATTGGTAGCACTCTCTAAATAGTTCCAAGTAAGAAGATCCCGAGGATTGTTGGGAATAGAGAAGGAAACAAGGCTAGAAAGAAGTGGGTTCGGATTGATCTGGGGTTTATCATGAAAGCATATGTATACCTGGATCAGACAGAATCAGCGACATTAATAAAGTATTAATACAAAGTGAAATATTTAAATTAATAAATTTATAACCAGTGATAAAATAAAAATTAAAAGACCAGTAATAAATAATAAGGTCCTTTTGACCTTTTTACCCCTTTCCACAAATCGGCCTCATTTCAACACTCCTTTATTGTCCGCTCCACCACCTTTTGGAATTCTATCCCATTTAAAATCCGCCATGCACCATCCCTATCCATATTTAAAACCCTCTTATTCCAATTCTTCCTTACAATTCAATCAGACGCTGGGTAGCCATTTATCATGTATATTATATATATGTATATAATCTCCTCTATATGTATATTATCTTTTATTTTCTCCGATCAATCTACATCTTAGGATTTAGATTATGTAGGACTTGTATAATGTTTACAATACTATTATTATATTTTTTGAACATATTAAGGTAGATATGTAAATCATTTAAAGTAAATATTTATCCACTGTTTTATTTTTTATTTTTTCATTAATACAATGGTATGGCAACAAAAGTAATTTGTCGTTCATTTCAAATTTCATTTAGAATTCCATAGTTTATTGTTTGTTTCAACTATTTTGCAGTATTAGAACCTTATTGCTCATATTATGTCTTTAATATATCTGTATAGTTATGTAAATACTTCTGTTATTGCTTATTTTTTAGTTGTTTTTTTTATTGTAATATGCATTTTGGCCAGACGTTATGTTAATTTCTATGTACAATACTGTTATTCTCAAGGGACTTTGTCCCAGAATAAAGTTGATTCTTCTATTCTACGTATATATATATATATATATATATATATATATATATATATATATATATATAATAATACATAAATACATTCCAAACATCACCCTACAAAACTGCAACACAACAAAAAGCACCCATTATAAACTAACCCAATTCCTTACTGAACACGGCCCGACTAACCAATATCTAAACAGATTCCACTTAAAAGCGACAGACGCATGCAATTGTGACGGACTGACCCTACAAACTTTCATACACATTTTAAACGACTGCCAGTTATACGAACACAAAAGAGCCAACTTCCTGAAATCTTCTTTGACGCAAGGAGACACATGGCCTCTTCCCGAACCCATACTATACAAAAAATACAAGAACGAGTTGAAGGAATTCATTAATAGCATAAAATTATAAGACATTCCAGCATAGCTCTTTTATTTAATATACTTCTAAAGTTAGACTTATGTCTTTTATTCTTTATTTTGTTGATACTCAATTGTAAATTTGTAACATTTGTTTATTCTCCGCATAATTTTTGTATTTGATTCTGCCTCTGTTTTTAGAGTATTTTGTCTTAGTATATTCTGGTACTGTTCATTCATCTGATACTGTTATTTACTTTATTTAATCGTTTATTGTTATTTATTTTATTTAAACATCTATAAATATTCTCCTTGTAATACAAATTAAGTACCATTCTTTTTAAATATCTTTAGCCAACACATATTGTAATAAGTTATATTTATAGTTATATACTAAATAACACTGTAATGCATATAATATGCTTTTGCATGGTGTATGCACACTTCTAAAAAATATACGCCTCTTCTGTAGGGTTACTACAGCAGAGAAAAAAAAAAATATAATAATAATACTTTATTTATTCTGGGACGAGTCCCTTTAGAATAATACAGGTACATATATATATATATATATATATATATATATATATATATATATATATATACAGGGTGCCTCAGTTCTTAATAGCCCAACTCTAGTGTGTGATTCTAGACAAATCTTCAAACAAAAAACGTTTATTTGATGCATGGACCGATTCGGAACTGAAAAGTAGTTAAGATCAATTTTGTTTTTAAGTTGGTCACGGTTTTTATTGAATAAACAGGTATTCCTCAAAAATTGCCCTAGATCAATTAAATCTAAGTACACCATAGTAAATTATACATTATTTTCTTCGAGAAAACAGTTATTTCATTTACTAAGGTCAATGATAAAAGGGACTTTTGAATTGGTCCGCTGTACTGTTGCAGCCACAGTACCTATATCAGAGCAGCTTATCTCAGTAATCTTGAGTAATGAAATGATTCGGCATAATGGTAGAGTTTGCGTTACTGCGTTACCTCTTGAAAGTCCCTTTTATCATTATCTTAGTAAACTTAATGACTATTTTTTGAATGGAAATTTTATTTACTTTACTATGGTGTACTTAGAATTTAATTATCTCGAACGAGCAATCCCTCCTTATTCAATAAAAAACGTGACCACGTTAAGAGAAAAAATAAATTGGTCTTAATTCCTTTTCCGTTCGGAATCGGTTAATGCATGAATTGTAATTTTTTTTTGTGGAAAATTTGGGTTTGTGCCAAACCCCCCCGAGTTTGGCCATTATGAACTGAAACACCCTGAATATATCTGTGTGTATTGTATGGTATTGTTTACATGGCAGTATGCATGCAAATGATGAGGAAGATGGGCAATGGGGATGGATGAAAAATAATTCGCATGATCGAGAAGTAGATTTTAATAGAAAATAAACTTTATTTTGGGACGATGTCCCCTTAGAATAACAATAATGTACAGTTACAAAAGAAAGAAGATACACATCTGGCCAAAAACTAACTCAATAAAGATTCAAACAATATATAAAACAACTTAAATAATAGTGTGTAAATTACTAAAAAATAAAATAAAACCTTCTCAACTATATTTATAATTTTACTGGAAAAAATAACAAAAAGAAAAGGAAAAGAAAAAAAGAATTACATGTATAGAAAGAAAGCAATAGAAAGATATATATGTATACAAATTCAGGAATGGAAGAAATGAAATACGTCTAAAATATAAACAATCTTGTAGATAGAAAAAAGAAAAATGAATAAAAACATCAAACAATCTCTTACTTTTTATGCATCACCTCTCAGTGATATGCCAAAAGTTATACTGAATCTTTCCAGTTGACAAATAATAAACAAAAAATAAAATAAAATAGTGCTGTAAGAAAAAAAAAAATTATCCTTGTTGCATGATACATAATTAACCAGCGTCTAATTGGATTGTGAAGAATAATTGGAATGAGAGGGTTTTGAATGTGAATAAGGATGGTGCATGGCGGATTTTAAGTTGGATGGAATTCCGAAAGGTGGAGGAGCGGACAATAAAGGAATGATGAAATGAAGCAGATCTATGGAAAGGGGTGTAAAAGTCAGAAGGCCGAGATCTTGTGGAGAGGGAGTGAACAGATGATTTAAATTGGAGGAGATTGTATACATAGGACGGGTGATTGTTGTTGATCATTTGATAAAGGAATGTGCCAAGGAAGTATTGTCTTCTGAAGGAGGGAAAGAGCCACCATAACTGGGCATAGTAGTGAGAAACACGGGAGCGTCTTGGGGTCCCTTCGACAAAATCTTACTTAGATATTCATAATTCTTTACAATTTTGCATGATGGGTTTAAAATTGCAAGAGGGCAGTGCAGCAGTTGGCAGCAGTTTGAGCGCAGCAAACGGCTCAAGCAGACTGAGTTACGTTGACGAAGTCCCTAGGCTTAGCGCTTGTATCAAGTTTTCGTTTTACGAGTTTTCGTTATACCTTAATAAAATTGAGGATATCCAATACATCAAATCATATACAATATACATAATAATTATTAATGGAATATAAATTTCCTTCTAAACAAACGATTTTATCTTCAAATTTCAGTTAAAGAAATTAATGAAAACAAATTAAATTAAAAAAAAAGAAAGTAACGATGTGAGCGTTTACAATTAGGTTGTTCTGTTAGAATTTCCATCCTTTCGAAAAATGCTCTTCTCATGTATTCCAAGAGTCGCTGAAGAGATTAAAGTGGAACTACAGACGAACCACCATTATATTTTTCATATGTTTGATATTTCACAATTCATTTTCTGTTTTTAATGTTACATTTCAATACTTCCTACTTTGTCACAAATAAAATCATCCATAACGGCCTTAATGTACCATATGTTTCCGATTTAGCTCAATCCAGATACCTATCCTTCCATAATAAACTTCTGAACCATCCTTACCCTCTTGTTTCCAACCTTGCTTCCTTTTCTATTCCTGATAACCACCCGAGACGTCTGAAAAGAAGATGGCCTCGGGACCTTCTAATATAGAAATATAATTGGAGTGCTACCAATGGGTAGTTTCTCTTCATGTTGTACATGTCATGTTACTTGTTTCATATTTACTTGTTGTATTTATCATTTATATAATTGTAAATTTTAATAATACAAAATAAAAATATTACAGTTTGATAGGTTCGTCGGAATGTTTCATGATCCTCCTCCTTCAGGTAGAAACTTCTCAAAAATATGATAACTATCATGTAATATAATTTTAGTGTGTGCTTACTCGTTTTAGGTGAAGTGTTTTATAATAATATAAAATAAGGCTGTGTTTTTACTTTACCACATTTATTCCACTTTTACATCGCCTACGTTTCGACGTTTCGATCAAGTACACTTGATTTTAATCCAATTATGGACTACATGTATTATGCATGATTAAATAAAATGGCTTGAAAATGACTTACTGGCCGAAACGTAGCTGATGTAAAAGTGGAATGTGGTGAAGTAAAAACACAGCCTTATTTTATATCATTATAATTTTAGTCATTATGTTGGAATCCTGTGAAAGAAAATTAAAAGTATGAAAAATTTTACTTATATCAAGTTTTAAAAAGTATTCAAAATTAAATTACACGCTTTAATTTATGTTAAAATAAAACCATCTGCACGAAAACGTTACAGGGCATGTTACAATTTATCGTACAAGAAATAATAATGTAACTTTTAGGGAACAATATTCTCAGCTTACCGAACTAGCGGGGTATCCTCACACCACTAAAAGCTGTATTTCGGAAACTACTGGGTATATATAAATATATATATATATATATATATATATATATATATATATATATATGTGTGTGTGTGTATAGAGAAAGAGCGAAGAATTAGCAAACATTCGAATACTCATTAACATTAATTGAGATATACTAATTAAGGTGAAGATACTAATTACAGACAGGATGCCCAGTGATGGACAGGCTGTAATTTAAATATAAATAATAAGCTACCTTGTTGATTTAAAGGTCTAGTTTTTTTCCAGATTGAAGAACAATGCCTTCTATTGACAACTGTGTGAACAAAGTTCTCCCAAAGAAAAATGTTAAAATGCCTATCATTGTTGTTTCTATAATGCTCTTGAGATCAGTGAGTTTCACTCATTCGTACAATAAATTTTTCTAACGGTAAGTTGAACATTTATGCTATCTTATATTTATAATTAAATACAAATTTAAAATTTTTCTGAGGTATGTCTATTATTGGTACCAACCCTCTGTCCATCACTAAAACAATTGAAGTTGGGGGTATCCATCACTAGTGCTAAGTGGTACTGTTGTTTTTTTTTAATGGAGATTATATCTGCACAACTGAATACTTTTTCAATTTTAAAGTGCTAAATAGAAAAATAAGGCCCTAGAAAATTCTAATTCTTGAGAAACTTAGTTAAATGATCTAGATACTCCATTATGAAGTTGTAGTCGCCGTCTCTGTTTGACTGCAGATCTGTCAGATCAACCTGACATCAGGAGTTTAACTCAGAGCTGACCATTGGTTTCACAACAATACCTTTCTTAGGTGCACTGTGTTTCGATTGACACTGTTTGCGTACATTCAAATACAACATTACAACTTCATATGTAATATTTTTGTATTTGACTTGCAACTCTTTAAAATAACGTTTTCTTCCTCCGTGGTCTATCCTGGTGTTAGTTTCATGTAGTATAATGAACAATTCGTCATTGGTAACATAATATTGTGTTTTCATTTCCCCTGGTTTTAATGGTACAATTAACTTAATCCCAGCAGAACAAAGGATTTGGCGGGAGAGAGCCAGCCGCTTCTTTGTCGGTTCCTTTCATTTGGATCTCCACCAGAGCACATCTGTGATTGTCGACATACACCAATGAGTTATCTGTTTTTTTCTTATCCCTGAGGAAGGCCTGAACTTTGGGCCGAAACGTCGGCAAAAATAATATAAAATTACTATTCTTTTTTTTACCGATCACCCCAACCATTCTTCTCTTTAATTATTCACTAAAGGCGACCATCAATCCACAAAATTGATTTTTAAATATACAGTATGTATTGTTACTTGTAATACAGTTCATCAATAAAAAAAAAAAAAATAATAAAAAAATATACAGTATTTTATCCATTATTCATTTGACTATAATTATGTTATTTTTCACACGTAATATAAACTCCTGGTACTTTTTTTCTTGCCCATCGGCTCTCAATCAGAATGAAAAGTTTGCGCCTGTGGCTACTACCATAAACGGTGAAGAGATTATGGATGCGTTGTAACAACTGCTCGCTATTAACGACACATAGAAATAGAGCCAGGCAATACAGCTCCTATGATTTATGAGCCTAATTTGTTTTGTAATTTTATGACTGTTCTTTTGGAAGTCTCAAAAGGCAAGGTCACCAAAACCCATAAAAAACGCGTTCTCACGGCCAGCGAAGGGGGAAAATGCCTTCTAAATAACTACCCGCCTTTTTGTTGACCACTCCCAATATAATAGTTATTAACTTATTTCATTATTTATTTAGTGAAATAAAATCAAATAGTTACATTTTGAGTTCTACCAACGGGTAGTTTCCCTTCATGTTGTACATGTCACGTTACCAATGTCACATTTACTTATTGTATTTTCCATGTAATACAGTTGTAAATCTCAATAAAATAAAAAAAAAAAAAAAAAATAGTTACATTTTCTTGCTGTTGTTTTTTTCATGAAACCTAATCATACTTGAACATGAAAATTTCGTTAGTTTTGATGATTTCTTGAAGAAGAAATCAAATTTGGAAACATATATTTGCGTTACCGTATTGGGTTGTAGCAGCATTGAAAGACATGGCATAAAACCTCTTTGGCTTGAGAACACAGTTAGTCTTCCCCTGTGCTGCTCACATTGCATACATATAGCTCTAAAAAACGTATTTTTACCCGAAAAAAGACACAAGTATAGTGACGGTGAAAGTGACAGGTAGAACAGAAGTCATAGTGGCGGTATGATAAAGCAAATATAATTATCACAGACCTTTTATCCTCTTATTCACATAGCTTTTTTTATTTATGTTACAAGAACTCTGTTTCCTTTTATATTTACAATCAGAAGATTTTTATTATTTATTTATCTTGTGAACAATATAGTTCTTATTTTAGTAGTTTGTCTATGTTTATTCTTTAATATTCTTTGAAATATATAACCTTACACTATAGGGTAATCACGAAATCGATGAATGTTTCCAGTTTAAAAAAAAAAAAAATTATTCATAATTATTTATGAAATTTACAACTGTACAAATTAATATACATTTACCAAATGTTATACAAAGAAAAATGTGACATGACAAGCCTTGTAGGGAATCTACCCATTGATAGCACTCTAATAAAGTATCTAAGTTAGGAGATCACGAGGCCATTTTCTTTTCAGACTCTTAGGAGGGTTATCAGGAATCGAGAAGGAAGCAAGGTTAGACATGAGAGGATTAGGATGGATGTGAAGTTTATTATGGAAGGATAGGTATCTGGATTGGGCCAAATCGGAAACATATGGAACATTCAGGTCATTATGGATTATTTTATTTGTAAAGTATCAAGCATCAAGGATTTTACGAAGGATTTTGAATTGTAAAGATTGGAAAAGGAAGGAATTCGATGGTTTATTGGAGCCCCAAAGCTCAACTCCTTAAGTCCAAATAGATCTTATTGTGGTCATGTATATGAGTCTTCTGTAGATAATTGAAAGGTTAGAGCGTTTGTCTAGTAACTGCTGAAGTAGTCGGAAACATCGAGCGGTTTCTTGTCGTTTCAGTCTGGTAGGTTTTTAAAATAAAATAAATGATACTAAACTATTTTTATTGATCGAACCACAGGCGGATCTACGAGGGGATCTTTCAGGCCTCCACCCCTCCCTCCCAAAAAAAGATAAAATATAACCATTTTTTATACAAAAAAAAGTATTATTGTTCGGGTAATTACATTTAATAGGTCTCCAAGAATCACTTAAGCACCATGTCATATAGGTAGTTAGTTTCTTTATATTTTTCAAATTAATTATCGTTATATATATATATATATATATATATATATATATATATATACATATAAAACGATAATTAATTTGAAAAAAAAATAAAGAAACTAATATATATATATATATAAAAGCTTTCGGGCTGATGCCCCCACAAAAATTAAATCCTGGATCCGCTGTTGGACCGAACTACGCTCCATTACTCTCAATACATTTATGGCAACGTGTTGATAAGGTTATCCACTCTCTCTGTCTGAATAGAATTTTGAATCGTTATTATTAAAATTCTGAAAATGTATACGAATATTGATCAATGAAAGTTTTACTTTTTAAAAAACGTCTAAAAAAATAAATACAGTGTGCGGTAGGCGAGACTTCTGGAGAGTTGGCGAGTGATATCCCACAAAGGTTTTGTTTTGACTAAGAAGTACAACGCAAATTTAATAAAATTTTGTTTGCGGTCGATTCATGAACGAGGAACACAAGTCATAAGATTTTATACTTTCTCAATTGCGTTGCATCGTCACAAAGGGTAGAAGTTCTTCCATGATCATCTTTGTCTTCAAGATTGAATTTTTTCAATCGAAATTCTTTGAGCCATCGTTGAACAGTTCAGTCACTCATACTGCCTCCGCCGCCCAATGTGGCCGATCGCCGATCTAGGAGGACAAAAACAACTTTCAAAATATGAGACATGTAATATATCATCCTTTTTATAGATAGTTGGTGACCTAAAAAGTGGCCTAGCGAGAAGGCCTTCAGTTTCACCAGTTGACAAATAGTTCCAACATAACTTTATCCGTAGATCAAATCAGAGCCTATGTGCGTTATTGCTTAAGACTGCTTTTGACAATTCAGTTAATTATCTCTCATTTTCACTAGATTAATTCAGATTCAACCAATTTGATATTGGTTAAAATTACATATAAAAAGTACCTCAAATCAATTCTTTGAAATACATAAATAACGCTCATATGGTCTGACAAATACCCTTCCCGGAATCCCGCCCCTACAATTACATGATACATGATTTCAAATCGAAAATTATAGTTATTATATATAATAATTTTTTTTTTACTATTTCTTGAAAGTTCTAGGAAATATATATATTTTTTTAATTGTGGATTGATGGTGAACTGTAGTGAATTATGAAGAGATCGTTTGAGTCTTCAATCAGCCCTAAAATTGTCAAGTATTAGTAATTATTTTGCCTTAATTTTTATTTTAAAAATTGATTTTTTTACCAGTCTTGGTCATGGTCTTGCAACAGTTAAGCGGTCTTGGTCTTGCAGAGTGCAAGACCAAGACTGATTATATTCAAAACTATCCTAACATCAAATTTAAACAAACCGATTAACCGACAAACAAAGCAATTAAATTTGAGGTCTGTCTTAGTTCAGAAGATAGATGTCCAAAAATCCGAGAACAAGACCAGTACAATATGTTCCAAAGTGCAAGAATGTCGCAGAAAATAACAATAATTAAATATATATCTATGATATAACGTTTTATGAATAACTTAGAGTCTTGAATAAAAAAAAAAAAAAATATGCCTCACCGGTACGAGAATTTTATATTAAGAAATCCCCTCCTTGCACTTCTCAGACAATTTTTTTATGCATTCCCAAGCGTAATGGTTCCTGGTACAACTTCTGCAAACCGCGTGCGCAATGACAGAACGAAAAACAAGTGGCTAGTGAAAATCACATGTTTAATAAATAACTGTAACCATGACCTGGAGTAACGGTTGCATTGTTACAAAAAAAAAAAAAAAAAAAAAAAGAGAGAGAGAAGTACAATAACACTTGTCGGCTGCTCAAATATGTTAAGTTGCTAAATGACCCAGCATACCAATCAGTCCCTTTATATAAATAATATGTGATGAGAGAGAAAAAAAGGATAAAGTTTTCCGACCCTATCATCAAAAGTACCGACACGTTCTAATTTATTTATTCAATAATATAACCCCCTCCACACTCTCTACCCTCTCCCAGTTGTCCCTTCTCATTAACGAAGTGGCTAGAATTAATAAAGATGATGAAGGAGGATTTCTAATGAGTCTAAAATAATATATTCTCCATATTTTGCAGATGGCTCCTTTCCACGACCATCTCTTCCAAAAACTCAGCGATTGAAAACAGAACTTCTCCTCTACTCCCGAACCAAACTCCCCAAACCGAAAATTTTCCGTCACCAAATCCTCTATGTTTTTCTTTCAGTTACAGAATTCGTTTTTTATAGATCTCCTCTATTTATGTTTGTATTTCGATATCATGATCCTCACCATTGTTTTCAAATCGAATTGTAGGATCAACTATCAGAGCCTCTTTTCCTTTCGCTCTTATTGCTAAGATATTTACGAATCTAGCCGAGACCTCCGTATCTATGCGATATACTTCAAGGGGACATCTATGCTTTTTCCTCTCCAGGGATTCAGCAATTCGATGCTTTACATTATTCTGCCGGCGGGTGACGAGGGGCATGTCTTTCGGACATTTGCCCAGTACATGAGCTGAGGTTTCTGACTCACGGCCGCATTTTTGGCAGCCAAATTATTTTAAGTAGATACTCATAATATGGATTAAATTATCCCATAGTAACACTATTACTGGACTCGGCTTTGATAATTCTAAACAATAATTAATGCTAATGAAAAAACTGGTTTGTCCACTCACACGACTTTCCGACCTATTTCAGAAACGTGTTTATATCTTTACATATGTCCATAAAGTAATTAAAAAAAATTGAATTAGATTTGTTTTCCTGAAAATTGAAAGAAAAGATTTGAGTACGATTTATTTGATAAACTATAGAAATGTAAATCAGCTTATGGAAGATGAGCCAAAAAAATTCAATACACTCTAATATTGCTAATCAAAAACAGTCTTTAGAAAAAAATGTTTTTCTTTTATTGGGCACCAGCTATTGCGCATGGAGCATCCAATTTGAGTCACGAAAAAAAAAAAAAGAAGCAACAAAATCGGTTCACTAGAAAATCTTGGTACAGATAGGCAGACCAATGGTGTGTTTTTTTTAACTCAGGGGGCTCTGAAACGTATAGATCCGTCAAAAACCGAATATCAGAAATTTGACCCGATCGCAATACTTTCCTTACCTAGTATTGGTAGGAAAGTAATAAATTAAAACTGAAAATAGAATAAGCTGTATTATCGCTAACAATGGTTCGATTCCGATGTTTTTTTGTTTGGTTGGTGATTTAATTTCCTTTCAAAAGTTATATTATTAATTTTACAATAGAATATATACTTAGCGAGTCAGGGCCCAAAACATTTTTCTTTTCTTTATAACTTTTTTTCCTGAATTTTCTCGGGAATTTAGACCATATTCGAAAATTGAAAGGACAATTATTAGAACATTATAGGAAAGTTTTATCAAAATCGTTAGAGCCGTTTTCGCGCTACAGTTCATAAAAAAACATGTATTTCATTTATTAAAAAGCAGCTATTGCGCAAGGAGCATCCAATTTGTGTCACAGGCATCAATAGTCAAAACCTACAAAATAAAAAAAGAAGCAACAAAATCGGTTCATTAGTTCCCGAGAAAATCTTGGCAGAGACAGACTGACATACCAATGGCTAGAAATGTGTTTTTCGGACACAGGGGGGGTTCTGAAACGTATAGATCCGTCGAAAACCGCATGTCGGAAATTTGACCTGATCACAATACTTCTTTTACCTATTATAGGTAGGAAAGTAAAATATATATATATATATATATATATATATATATATATATATATATATATATATATATATATATATATATATATATATATATATATATAATACGTAGATAAATTATCAGAAGACTAATAGAGGTTAAACAAGATTTATACCCTTATTATATCCAAATCAACGGCGTAACATAACTTTATAATGAGAGTCCGCTGTATACAGTAGAATAATAGACATGTTGATATTTTGAGAGGACTGAGACTAGTTTGTTTATGTCGGCCTCCAGTAGCACAAACTCCGGCTAATAAATTATAATGGATCGGGCGATAAAAAATCTTTGGTTTACTGAGGGTTGAACCGCTGATTGGAACTATCCGATTGTTTGTAACATCGTTAAAAATAATTGTCTAACACAAATTAGTCCGATGTCGACGTATGTCTAATTCGAAAATGAGTTACTTTTCAGAAATAGCCCGCTGTACATACCCCTTTCCGTCAGTTTATTAACACGAAGTCTTAAGACTTCGTAAGTGATTTCGTTTTGTCATAACCAACAACTTTTTAATTTACGAAAAGTCTCGGAAATGGGGCGTTTTTAATCTGCTAATTGAACTTAATTAGATACTAAAACCAAATGGATACCCATTTGCTTAACATTTAAATCGTAAGGTAATTTGATCACAAAATCGATAAAAAAAAGGGGGAAGGGGCTGTAAAATAATCAAAAATTCTTCTAAGAGTCTGCCGCACGGACTTCTACTTATCAAATTATTAATATCCGTCAAAAATTTCGTGTATGGCTTAATCTTATCGTAATCTATATATGAAAAATGAATAAAACAGTAATTTTATTCTGGAACTACAGTCCCAATAATTAACTACTTATTGTTATTGCAATTGTACAGTAATTTAAATTAAACAGTTTACAGATCCAATTATTTTACATGTTAGCGGAAGTTTCAATGTGGAGTAGGTGGTGGAACAGGAGCTGTTTGAAGGAATTTGTGGACGAGGATTGACGTACGGAGGTAGGAAGAGAGTTCCAGAAGAAGATAGCACGAATGACGAAGGCTTTGCTGGAGGAAGTAGTTTTATGGGAGGACATATATAAATCTAAAGGTTGAGACCTAGTATTAAGAGAGTGGATAGAGGAGCGTAGAGTAAGGAGTTCCAGGATGTAGGGAGGGTTTTTGGTTCTGAGAACTTGGAAAAGGAAAATATTGTCGTCGGGAAGTAGGGTAGAGCCACTTCAACTCGGTGTACCAGAGTGAAACATGCAAACGCCTGGAGATCCCGATGAATCTTATGAAACAGTTTATGAATTTCTTCAGTCTCATTCCTTGCCTGGCAGATAGCCCTCCATACATCAAACTGCCATATTCGAAGTGGAGGAATATAAAGGAGATTACAAGGAGCTGTCTGGTTTATAGAGGAATACAATCACGGAATCTTAGGAGTTGTTTAAGGACAGTTATGGATTTTCGGGCAATCGGGAGATATAGTTATTCCAGGAGAGGTTCTGGTCAAAGGTTAAATTTAAAGGTTAATGTTAGGTTTTTGACTGTAGGGAAAAAATGGATGGGACGGTTATTGAGGTAAAGTAGATGAAAGTAGGGAAGGGATCTAATGAGATGTCTGGACCCAATGAGAATTGCCTTAGTTTTATCTAATCTACAACCTTTTTATAAACGAAAATTCTCCGATTGGGGGCGATTTCTATTAAAATTAATTAATTTAATGAACTACTAAAAACTCATGAATAACCATTTATTTTCCACTTGGATATTAAGATAATTTTATCACAAAATCAAGAAAAAATAATGTGGCAAGCAAAAACAATTGGCCTATATAACCACGCTATTCTGACATGTTGGGTATGGAAGTTACGACAAACGGCAAACATATTTTTGTAGACCACCTTTATTCTGGATTTCTTTATAACATTATCTTACGATTCATGTGGAAAGCAAATGGTGTTCTTGAGTTGTTGGTACCTTATTAAATTGACATGTATACCTGTAGAGTTAATGCATGTTATCTTGCAGCACTGTTGAGCTGTTATAAACAAAGCAGGTTGGCTTGGGTGAGATTACCCAGGGAGTAGTAGTCCTATGTTTTTGATGTGTGATGTTTATTTAGAGCAATAAAGGTGTTTTGTGTGTAGATAGTATAATGTTTTTAACAAACCCTCATTTATTTCCTGAGGTAATTTCCTAATATTACATAGTGGCATCCCTTGTGTGGGAAAGTAAGGATAATGAGCGCTGAAGAGTTGAAAACTGCCAAAGTAGGAAGAGCTCAGTGGAGAAATTGATTTACAACTTTAGCTACCTCAGTTGAAAATAAAATAGCTGAAAATGATCCAATGAATTCAAAAAGGAATTTAGAAAACTAGAAGCAAGAGCTAAACATTTATTAGAGTTAGAGAAAAAGGTAAGAGCTTTGACACTAGTTGATGAAAAAGAACTGGGGGATAAATTTGATAGATCCATAAGTTATCAGGACAAGTGGATAGATATAGAAATTAAATTTTATACTTTGGTTGGCCATTCAAATAAATCTTGGTATGACGATGATATTTCAGCAACTATCAGTTTTTCAATAGAGAAATTACAAAAAGGAAAGGAAGAAATACTTTCATATAACATTTTTGAGGATGTTCAAACCAAGCAAGAATGTAATTAGCCAGTGATCTTATCAAGACTTAAAAAGGAAGCAGAAATTAGTTTGTTAAAGTAGTTTATTAAGTGTTATTAAATTAATGGTTTAACCTGTAAATTTTTGTATTGAATATCTTAAATGTTGTTATATAAATTTGTTATTTTAAACCAGTTTACAATTAAAAACATAGATTGTAAAGGTAGGAATGTGTAGAGTTAACGCATGTTACCTGGCAGTACTGCTGAGCTGTTATAAACAAAGCAGGTTGGCTTGGATGAGGTTGCCCAGAGAGTAGCAGCCTTTGTTCATTGTTATTGTGACATGTAGAGAAGAACAAAGGTGTTTTTGGGAATTTGTGATGTTTACCAACAAAGCCTCATTTGTTTCCTGAAGTGATTTCCCAATATTACAATACCAATCTTCAGATTGAAAACGCCTCATTTCCGAAAATTTTCGTAATGATAAAGTTGTAGATCACAAAAAAGTGAAGCCTTTCACGATATTTTAGAAGGGTCATAATAATTTAATATAAAAGAGTCTGTACCGCGGACTATCAAATTACGTTTAGACAATTCACAAACTATGGGGAAAACAAGTATATAAATAGTTATTTCACTATGTTAGTATTTTTGTTTCTTGTACTTCATAATTTCCATCTGCTATCGATATCCAGAGAAGTAATTAAATGGTTTGGTTTATTTTATTTTTTTATTTTGTTCTTCCATACCTCTCCTTTTAGGCTATACGGGATTTTCCTGGGCCGGAGGATGAGGGCGGGGAATTTAAAATTCCCTCCGGCACCGGGATGCGAACTCATACTTTTTTAATCTTCTCAAATCTCTTATCCGGTTGCCAGGCAGCTCGCTGTTAGTTAAATTAGATAATCACATTTCCCATAGTTTGTAAAACACCTAAACGCACCTTTAGATTTTAAAACTCTACCTGGACAAGCGACTAACTTAGAATCCTCATACTAGACTGAAACGACAAGAAACCGCTCGACGTTTCCGATTACTTCAGCACTTACTAGACAAACGCTCTAAACTTCCCATTAATTACAAAAGACTCATATACTTGACTATAATAAGACCTATTTGGACTTACGGAGTTGAGCAACGGGGCTCCACTAAACCATCGAATTCCTCTCGCATCCAATCCTTACAATCCAAAATCCTTCGTAAAATCCTCAATGCTCTTTAATGTTTCTTTTGTTTCAGATTTGGCCCAATCCAGATACCTATCCTTCCATAATAAACTTCAGAATCACCCCAACTCTCTCATTTCTAACCTTGCTTCCTCTTCAATTCTTGACAACCCTCCGAGGCGTCTGAAAAGAAGATGGCCCCGTGATCTCCTAATGTAGACATATCATTAAAGTGTTACCATTGGGTAGTTACTCAGCAAGTGTTTTCATGTCATTATATCCATATATTCAAATTTACTAGATGTATTTATTTAATACAGTTGTAAATATCATTAAGAAATAATAGAAAAAAAAATTTGAATGATGGCGTAAGGCTGTTTTTTTCCATTAACTTTACTGGACTATTTAAGTTAACGGGGTTTTCCCGAGCCACGGGGTGAGGTCCCGGGAGTAATGCAAGTGTTAAAAACCCACTGGCACCTGGACGCGAACTCGTACTTATTTTTATTCCGTATAACTTCGGTTATCAGTTTTAAATAATTAAGACCCCTAGTACGGCCTTTAATAAATAAAAATAATAAGTTAAAAAAAAGACAATGTTACAGCTTGCAATGATTGTTTAATTTAATTTTTTTTGAAAATGTAAACGAAAACGATAATTAAAATTGAGGGCCATAATACGCTTAGCTCATCCTCTGCATAATTTTACTTATTTAATAACCTCTAAATCGTAAAAAAAAATCTGATGCGCGCATCACACAACTTTCACTTACCGCTCTGAATAGAAATTATTCTTTGGCAATGTTGGGCTATTACGAAGTTTTTGAAGTGTATTTTTAACAGAGCTAAACCTTGAATCTTACAGCTAACCTGTAACAACTCATTAAAATCACACAAACCCTATTTATTATAACTACAATAGGCAAGAAAAACCTCGTAACTGTATATGTTTTTATAAACCAAATAAACTCATTTTCTTAGCTATATATGCCTATAGAGATTTAAAAGTACACCTGTATATTTAATCGATAAATGATTATCGATTGGACGACTATTATTTATTAAATTCTTATTGTCCATTGTAAAACTTAATTAAATGGAGTTTCGAGATTTTCCTTCATTGTCTGCCATCGATAGATTACAAGTTTTAACACTAATTGAAAGTGATTAATGTTGTGATTTCACAAAAAGGAAAATACGTCAAATTATTAACTAATTCAATTTTCTAAAATGTTACATGATGATTTTTTGTATTTGTTATGATAAAATATTAAGAATTCTGACCGCAGTAAACATTTTTTTTTTAAACCCATCACTTCTATTAATTGTCAGTTAATAAACTTATGTATAGTCCGAATAAATGCTAAAATAAAAGAACAGGTGGATAGCTACAAGTATCTAGGAGCACACCCAACAGAAAAAGGACTTATAGATACGGAGATCAGAGAAAGAATAGTTTAGGCTGGAAACTTTTCCAATGCTATCAAAAGGGCATCATTAACAGGAGAGAAGTATCAAATTAAACAAAGGTGGCTATATAGAAAAGTATTTCCATAGCAATACTGACATATTCCAGTCAATCTTGAACACTTACGACAAAGCATAGTAGTCTACTACAGAGTTCTGAGATGAGAATGAATTGAGGGTAAAAAAAGATGAGATCGAATCAGGAATACTACAATAAGGACGAACCTCAATGTAAAACCTGCAAGAACAGTGATCGAGGAAAATCAACTCCGTTGGTATGGACATGTCATAAGGATGGATGGAAATAGCCAGAGCAACCTATGAGACCCCGGTCGACGGTCGCTGACTGAGAGGAAGGCCAAGGAGAAGATGGGAGAAAAGGAATAAAGGAAGTATTTGAAAACAGGAAAATGGATTGGAGGAGAAGAGAATTGGCACAGGATAGAGATATATGGTCCAGGCCTTTAAGGGAATTCCGAAAATGCAACGGCGGTAAGCAGGGGCTCGTCGAAGCAAGTAATAAACTTGACTAGTGGCCAAGAACAAAAATTTTGAAATTGATGTAATGACAGCCATCTTGAATTTGACACTTATTTACATGCGTATTTTTACTTACAAATATACGTATATTGAGTCTTCAACGGAAATACATCATTTGAGGTCCCCTGAGTCCAAATAACCAAGTACCGCAAAATAACATATGTTTATAACCTTTAATACATTTACTACAATTTAATAACTGTAGATCTGATAATATATTTAAGTAATTAGGTATCTACCGTCGGTTAATTTAGAAAAATCATCATGTAACATTTTAGAAAATTGAATTAGTTAATAATTTGACGTATTTTCCTTTTTGTGAAATCACAACATTAATCACTTTCAATTAGTGTTAAAACTTGTAATCTATCGATGGCAGACAATGAAGGAAAATCTCGAAACTCCATTTAATTAAGTTTTACAATGGACAATAAGAATTTAATAAATAATAGTCGTCCAATCGATAATCATTTATCGATTAAATATACAGGTGTACTTTTAAATCTCTATAGGCATATATAGCTAAGAAAATGAGTTTATTTGGTTTATAAAAACATATACAGTTACGAGGTTTTTCTTGCCTATTGTAGTTATAATAAATAGGGTTTGTGTTATTTTAATGAGTTGTTACAGGTTAGCTGTAAGATTCAAGGTTTAGCTCTGTTAAAAATACACTTCAAAAACTTCGTAATAGCCCAACATGGCCAAAGAATAATTTCTATTCAGAGTAGAGCGGTAAGTAAAAGTTGTGTGATGCGCGCATCAGATTTTTTTTACGATTTAGAGGTTATTAAATAAGTAAAATTATGCAGAGGATAAGCTAAGCGTATTATGGCCCTCAATTTTAATTATCGTTTTCGTTTACATTTTCAAAAAAAATTAAATTAAACAATTATTGCAAGCTGTAACATTGTCTTTTTTTTAACTTCTTATTTTTATTTATTAAAGGCCGTACTAGGGGTCTTAATTATTTAAAACTGATAACCGAAGTTATACGGAATAAAAATAAGTACGAGTTCGCGTCCAGGTGCCAGTGGGTTTTTAACACTTGCATTACTCCCGGGACCTCACCCCGTGGCTCGGGAAAACCCCGTTAACTTAAATAGTCCAGTAAAGTTAATGGAAAAAACAGCCTTACGCCATCATTCAAATTTTTTTTTCTATTATTTCTTAATGATATTTACAATTGTATTAAATAAATACATCTAGTAAATTTGAATATATGGATATAATGACATGAAAACACTTGCTGAGTAACTACCCAATGGTAACACTCTAATGATATGTCTGCATTAGGAGATCACGGGGCCATCTTCTTTTCAGACGCCTCGGAGGGTTGTCAGGAATTGAAGAGGAAGCAAGGTTAGAAATAAGAGGGTTGGGGTGATTCTGAAGTTTATTATGGAAGGATAGGTATCTGGATTGGGCCAAATCTGAAACAAAAGAAACATTAAAGAGCATTGAGGATTTTGCGAAGGATTTTGGATTGTAAGGATTGGATACGAGAGGAATTCGATGGTTTAGTGGAGCCCCACAGCTCAACTCCGTAAGTCCAAATAGGCCTTATTTTAGCCATGTATATGAGTCTTTTTTAATTAATTGAAAGTTTAGAGCGTTTGTCTAGTAAGTGCTGAAGTAATCGGAAACATCGAGCGGTTTCTTGTCGTTTCAGTTTAGTATGAGGATTCAAAATTTTACGTTTGTCCAGGTGGAGTCCCAGGCAGCGGATTTGCTCAACAGAGATAAGTGGAGTATTGTTAAAGGAAACAGTAAGAGAGAAAGTCATTGGTTTACTACGAAGGGTAAAGGTAATTTGGTGGGATTTGTTGGAGTTTATTTTAATTCTCCAGTTTTTACACCATTCTTCATGATTTATGATGTGTGATTGAAGCATTTGGGGTGCAATTGATCGGTCATTATTTACTGATAGGATACACGTGTCATCGGCATATGTGGTGATAACAGGTTTGGGATAGGTAGGGATGTCAGCTGTATGTACTGTATAGAGGATAGGATCTAGGATACTACCTTGAGGAACACCATCGGACTAGGAAAAAAAGGATGAATAGGCGTTTTTGTGATTTACTTTAAAGTATCTATCAGTAAGGTAGGAACGGATAATGAGGAAGTACGTAGGTGGTAGGAATTTTCGGAGTTTGTACAGCAATCCTGGGTGCCAAACTCTATCAAACATCTGTTCAACGTCGAGAAAGACTCCCGTACAGTACATTCCGCGCTGCAATGCAGAGGAGACTACGTCTACCACACGATCACATTGCTGTATAGTGGAATGGGAAGTGCGGAATCCAAATTGGTGATCTGGGATTATGTGTTTAGAATTTAGGATAGGGTAAAGGCATTTTAAGATGAGTTTTTCTAGGATGTTGTCCATGATGGATAAATGGATGGGTATTCTGCTGTTTTTTTGGGGTTGTCATGTTAACAATAGATCGTTTCCAAGGATCAGGAAAATATGTGGAACGAAGTACAGCCTTATATATATGTAAGTAAGGAATAGGATGGCTTTTCGAGGAAGAAGTTTTAAGATCTGGGATGGAATTAGGTCATGTCCAGGAGCTTCACGGGAAAGTAATTTTTGAATGATGTTGGATATTTCTGTGGGATGAAATGCTTTTGGTGGAAGGGACATTTGGTGAGAAATATCCAGTTCTGCTTCAATACAATCGATGTGAGTTGAATTAAGGATATCGGGATGTGCGTTAAAAGTTTGGAAGAGAAGTTGACTAAATATTTGGGCTTCTTCTTCGTCGGATTTGGACCAGGTTTGGAAATCAGTAAGAAGTGGATGATTAAAGTCCTAAAACTTGAGAAGTTTTTTGGTGGTCATCCATAACGATTTGTCAGTGGTTGTAAGTTTTTCACTTAGGTTAAGTAATTTTTGAGCTTTAAATTTTCTAATTTCTGCTTTTAGTTTGTTAGTCAATTCGGTATAGTATGTTCTATCTGAAGGATATCTAGACCTGTGCCACTTAGATCTTGCTCTGCGTTTTTCCCTTAATAAGATTCGAATATGCTGTCGCAAATAAATATGTCGTGAGTTATTTCTTTTATTGGCAGTAGTGTTATCATTTATAGTGGTTGTTATTAATGTGGTAAGATTTTCTATGGTTTTGTCAATATCTTGTTTTGTCTTAAGCGGAATTTTTAAGTCCAGTTTATTTTCCCGATCATCGCGAAATTTGTCCCAGTCTACTCGACCTGTAATCAAGTTAGGAAGTGAGGGTTTAGGAGCAAGGTTTGAATGTAGTAAAAGTAGAACTGGGCTATGATCTAATGAAAGGTCATCCAGGGATTTAATAATGGCTTGGGAGGAGGAAATCTGGGAGGTTTAAAATAAATATTTCCAGGATATCGGGATGTTTTTTGAGGGATGTTGGCCGATAAGTAGGATTCATGAGCTAGAGGATGGAATAATTGTTGAAAAAGGAAACTCGTGAAAGGGTGTTACCACGGGAGTTGGATGATCGACAACCCCATCATTGGTGTTTAGCATTGTAGTCTCCTCATTCGAAATATAAAGATGAACCTTGTCAGAAATTGTTCATTACCCTCCTCATAATAAATGATAAAAAGTCCCAAAGAATTCCGCATCGGGTTTTGACGGGGGGAGAAGAACAAAATGCTGATATTTTTTTTTTTTTTTTGAGAATATCTCGAAAACTATGTTTTTTTTTTTGTTGCAAAGATGGTTCAGTAAAATATTAAAGTACTATAAAATCTCTATATAAATTATGTTTTTGATAAAATCAATGGTTACGGATATATTTATGAGATTATATCTACTTCATTTTCACTTTAAGCAAACAATGCTCCAATCAGGAAATTGATTTTGTTCATAGTAGACGATACCTTTTTGATTAATAAAGTTTAATTAGTTTTATAACAGTCTCAATCGTTCAAATTATTATTCAAATGTTTCTTTCTTTTAATGATTCTTAAAAATCATTAACACGGGAATTATATTCGATATCAATCAATGAGGAATTTCGTGATAATGATATGAAGTTTAGATTGAAATTAATTTCTTATAATTGATAATATGTGATAGAAGACATTAAAACTTACAAAAAATTACCATAAACCATGATCTGGTTACATACAGAGAACTAAGAAACTTCAAATTTTAAGCCAACCACGTCTTATGTTTGAAAAAGTAATAACTAAAAAAAAAATGTTTAATTTACGTTACAACCAATTACTTCATAGTAAACTTGATTAAATTTGCATTAAATGAAAGTAAATCTTTTCTTTTTTAAAACAATTTAAACGGGACTTCTAAACAGTTAAACTACGGTAAGTTGTGGTTTCCATAAAATCAAGTATTCTACGCATTTTTTTTTTATAAACCCCCAACAGTACTGAAGATACCACACATTCTAGCCCTGGAGCCAGGGCCCAAAAATCGACCTGATCGCAGGCGAAGGTTTGATTGTAAATTACGAAAGTGTATGTTATTCTGAG
This sequence comes from Nezara viridula, assembly GCA_928085145.1. Lineage (NCBI taxonomy): Eukaryota > Metazoa > Arthropoda > Insecta > Hemiptera > Pentatomidae > Nezara > Nezara viridula. The sequence continues at coordinate 145,703,657 of OV725078.1, forward strand.
TAAAAAAAACCTTGTCTGCCGTTCCGGAGCCGCTGCTTTCAAAAATGGCGGCTGATTTAAAGAATATTAGGCCAATAATTTGAGGATCGAAACGGAAAATCCATTGCGAAATATTTGAGAAAAGTTTATATTTTTTTAACTTGTATATATGGGTTTAGACATGTAAAAAACAAAATTGCTAACGCAGTCCACCAAGGGAAAACTTTTTACGGCCAAAAAAGTCGGATTTTTTCGATATTTTTTGGGTTTTTCATCTCTAACTCCTAACCAATGCATCAAAGCGAAAAATGTGTTCCTTAATAAATTAAAGAGCGTTAAATTTTGCGTCAAACGGGTTCATATACTTTAAAATTTGGTTTCGCGGTAAGGTGTAAAACCACTGTCAACCAACTCCGAGTTTTCCCAAATTTGCCAAAAACTGGGACAAATTACTATAAATGGCACTGTAACTTGGAAATGAGTTCCCTAAGAGGAAAAACTCATAGAATCAAAGTTGTAGAGCATCAAATTTTGCGTATACTGGGTACTGACATTTTTATTTTTGGCCAATTATATATCTCGATAAATATATATCGGGATTCGTTATTCCTTTATAAAATTCGGTATATTTTGGCACATCTTTTACCAAAATCTTTTGCTATTGAGAGGTGGAAAAGAGGCTTATACTGTATTTAACAGACTTTAAACAAAACTAACTCAGTAGAATAGAAACCCATACTATTGAAATATTGAAAATCACGTTTACCTTCATTACCAATTTCTAGCCCTCGGGAGATTACCGATTTCGTTCGCAGCAAGTGACCTACATTAAATTAGTTGATACTGAGTATACGCGAAATTTGATGCTCTACAACTTTGATTCTATAGGTTTTTCCTCTGAGGGAACTCATTTCCAAGTTACAGGGCCAATTATAGTAATTGGTCCCAGTTTTTGGCAAATTTGGTAAAACTCAGAGTTGGTTGACCGTGGTTTTACACTTTACTGCGAAACCAAATTTTAAAGTATATGTACTCGTTTGACGCAAAATTTAACTTTCTTTAATTTATTAAGGAACATATTTTTCGCTTTGATGCATTGTTTAGGAGTTATAGATGAAAAACCCAAAAAATATCGAAAAAATATGACTTTTTTGTCTGTAAAAAGTTTTCCCTTGGTGGCCTGCGTAAGCAATTTTGTTTTTTACTTGTCTAAATCTATATATACAAGTTAAACAAAATAGAAACTTTTCTCACATTTTTCGTAATGGATTTCCCGTTTTGATCCTCAAATTATTGGCCTAATATTCTTTAAATCAGCCGCCATTTTTTTAAGCAGCGGCTCCGGAACGGCAGACAAGGTTTTTTTTACTCAAAATAACATACACTTTCGTAATTTACAATCAAACCTTCGCCTACGATCAGGTCGACTTTTGGGCCCTGGCTCCAGGGCTATTCGGAAAAAGAGTTCCTTGTTTGATGATCTTAAAATCTATATTAATTAAGTCAAGTTTACATTTTCTCTGATTGAGTAAAAATATTATTAGTACGGAAAATTAGGAATCGGCCCAAATCTTTTTACAGAATTACGGATGAATCTCAACTTCCTCTGTAACAGACCACAACTTAATTAATATAAACTTAAAGCCCATCAAAAAAGAAAGTTTTTCTGAAAGTGTGGTTTCAGTCTAGTTGAGGGCTTACAAAATACATCGCGAAGTATCCTTGATTTTATGAAAACCCGAACTTACCCTAGTTTAACTAATTAAAAGTCTCCTTTAAATTATTTTACAAACGGCAAGGTTAACTTGAATGTAATGTAGATTTAACCTTGTTTACTATAAAGTAATTGGTTGTAACCAAAATTAAACGTTTTTTTAGTCAATACGTTTTATTCAACATAAAACATTGTTGGCTTAAAAATTACAAAATTTAAGTTCCCTGCTGGCCAATATTTTTTATTTTAATAATAAATTGACCGATAGAAAATTTTAAAAAATAACTAATAAAAATTCAAAAAGGTATCGTCAACAATGAACAATTTCTGCTAAAAGTGGTAAAATAAGTATACTACTAAGCGGTAAGTGCTAAAATAAATATAATCTCATAAATATCTCCGTAACCGTTGATGTCATAAAAAAAAAAAAAAAAAATGTACAGGGTCATTTTTATAAGGATTTTAAATTTCATTAATATTGTACTGAACAATCTTTGCAAAAACCTTATAGTTTTTGAGATATTCTCAGAAAAACTAAAAAAATATCTGATTTCTGTTCTCCTCCCCCTCCCCACCCCCCATCAAAACCCGACGCGGGATTGTTTGGGACTTTTCACCAGCTATTATGGGGAAGGTAATGAACAGCTTCTGACAAATTTTATCTTTATTTATTTATTTATTTTTTTGTAAGGATCAATCCCTAATTTCACTGGACTAAACAGGCGAGGAAGGCCAAAAAAATTCATTGGGCCATATTGGATTTTGTGAAAAATCAATAACAACACGTACTCCTTTCAAACTACGTATCATGTATATACAACTACTAAATGTAAGCGCGTGTCAAGATCTTTTTTTTTCACAGGCTTTCAAGGACAACTCATTGTGTTTAGTTCCTTTATTTTTCTTTTGGAGTCATAAAAAAAAAAGATAAGATTTCCTCACCAAAAAAAAAAAAAAGATTATATATATATATATATATATATATATATATATATATATATATATATATATATATATATTTATGTATATACATACATACATACATACATACATACATACATACATACATACATACATACATACATACATATACAATATTAGAACACTATATTTTTCTTTCTGGGTATTATATTTTTTATGTATATTTATTTTATTTTTCTATATTTTTCCATTTCAACTATAATCACGCCTGAGAAGATTTTTGTTTAACTGTTAACATATTATTTTATAGTGCTAATTTATTAATTTAGCCTACTTCTTATATTTTAACATCTAAACCAATGCCTTTCTGATATTACTTTGGTTATCTTATTATATTATTTATTTATTTTTTATATATCCAGGTTATACTTTTTGTCTGTCTGTGTACCAATATGAGTATGTATGTATATATATTTCTTTCTTTTTTTCCATTACACTTCAAGTATTCCTGGGAAGATTTTATTTTTATTTCTTTTAGTGTTTGCATATTATTATATAAATCACTGTAGATAATATTACAACTTGTATTAAGTTAATTTTTTATTAGTTAGCCTATTGTGTAGTTATATATATATATAAATATGCATTTTCTTTTTTTTAATGTTTTTTTTCCATCACAATAATAAGTAATTTTGAGAAGATTTTATGTTTATTTATTTTTTTGTTTGTTCATTTTTAGTGGTTACATACTATTAAATAATAGTATAAAGAATTTTTATAAGTTATTTTTTGGCCAACTTTGTATTAATTCATCATTGTTATTCTAAGAGGACTTAGTCCCTGAATAAAGTTCAATTTTCTATTCTATAAATTCTATAATCCTGCATCCGTACCGAACTGCCGTAACTGAAACTTTTATAACATATATTATTGTTAAAAAAAAAATCAGGATGTTAAGTTATTCTTTTTAAATACGATTTAACGTAAATTAAGAATTTAAATAGTTTATAGAAAACAGACACTGCGTGGTAATGCATTTGGCTTAAGAAATTATAAAATCTAATTGTTTTTTAATATTTACATTTTTACCATATTGTCATGAAAAAGTGTTAGTTTACCATGGATCAATAAGGAATAAAATCAGATTGTACTTAAATAATCGTGTAAAAATTATATTATAAAAGACTAATAATCACAGGTATAATGAGAATCACCCACAACCTGAAAATAATAAATTTGTGGTTAATTAAAAAGGGAATAATAAAATGAAATAAAGAAAACGTTGAATAAAGCTATTCCAACGAGACACCATTAAATTAACTATATAAAGGGAGCAGTTAAAAATATTTGCGTCTTAGCACATCATTTATTATGGCACCACTGCACACTGAAAAAGTTTATAGTAAGCAGCATAGTTCTAAATGTATCTCCTACTTGGTTCTCTAATCATATTTATATATTTTTTATTTACATGCAAACTCATTCGTAATTCAAGGATAAGGCAGTAATTATTATAACTATTACATACACGTGTCAGAGTTCTTGGGGAAAACCGGATTTCTTCTTCATTCTTGCAATTACTTTCAACCCTCCACCCCTCAAATCATCAAATCATGTCTGATTTATTAATACAAATTTAAATCGATCTTTGATGTTTTTTATTCGATTGAAAGGAATTATCACTCACTGGGTGATACGGTATTGCATTAATAATAATGATTTAATTGTGATAAAAAAAATGTTAATCTTAAAATAAAAATCATCTTTAATACACAAATTAATATGTTAACAAGTGTGTATACGTTATTAATGTAAACATTTTTTAATATTATATTTCTGAAATAGATTTAATTGTTCAGGTTACTGTTGAGAGGGCGTTTTCAGCAGTGAAGTCCATTTTTAGCGACTTACGTTGAGAGATGACACGTAGTTGTTTGAAGTGAATTCTTTTTTGAAGAAAATTCTTATTTTAAAACTAAACTCTTCCAGCTCCATGTATTGAGGCAGTTTACACACACAAACAAACACACATAATTAAAGTTTACGACTTTCAGGTTCTTGAAATTGAAGAAATAAAAATGGAAATGGGCCTAACTATAAAAGATATAATCAGAATGCAAACTTTAAAAATGGTAATGAAATAACGGCTCATAGCTATATTGTTAGGAGGATTTTACTAAAGTAAAAGCAAATAAAAAGTCAACCAAGAAAAAACAATTACCACAAATCAGCATTTCGCTCTCTGTTGTAAACCTTATCTGAAACATTGTGGATAACCTGGCATCAACCAAGATGGCTGAAAGAGTAGTGCTTCCGAAGTAGTACCAATATTTCTTTATTATTTACATATGTACATATGATTATAATTTTTGTATAGTGTATATATCATTATAATTTTGAATAGTTTAGGCTAATTGTAAGTGAAATCTCTTAATTCATAATTTAATTGATATATTCTTTTGTTTTCCAATTTCTTTTACTCTTTTTTCCCTTTCCCATTTCAACCTTATTTATTTGTTTTAAGCGTTCAAATGACTGGCACTTATTGAAACGGGGTTGAGACTATGTTCGTATATATTACAACATCGCTCTCCCCATCATACATATATCTACAATTACATCCTACCTACCATCCACTTTACTCTATTATGGAAACACTCCACTATTATCCTTTACCCAAAACCAGGCAAACCTCCCAACAGCTTGACATCCTATAGAACAATTAGCATACTCCCAATCCTTTCAAAAACTTTTGAAAAGATCCCTTTCAAACGAATCCTACTCCTGATATAATTCCAAAATCTTCCTTCCCATCATTTTGATTTTCGCTGAAAATATTCGACTGTTTAACAAGGACTTCGAATCGTTGTTCATATATCAGCAGCCCTAGAAAACAAGCAATGCTGTTCGGGTGTATTTCTGGAGATAGCACAGGCTTTTGACCGCGCATGGCAGCCCGAGCCTCTCATCAAGCTTAAAATCCATCTCCCTCAGTCTTTATACCTAATCCTTCGATCCTACCTCTCTGGCCGCTCCTATCGAGTACGCTGTAGAACAGCATTTTCCGATATCTATCCAGTTGAAGGCAGTGTTCCTCAGGGCAGCGTCTTGGGCAGCGTGCTTTTTGTGCACCTTATCGCCTTACATTCCTGCTCATTCTGATACCTTCCATGCAACGTTTGCTGATGACACCGCAATCCTGTCATCCAATTCAGATATCCTAAAATAGCATCCTTAAATCTAAGAAGGCACCTCTCCCTAATTAAACAATGGTGCAATAAATGGCTTATTAATGTAAATGAATCAAAATGCAAACAAATTACCTATAAGCTCTGACGCAACTCCTGGCCACCACTACACTTAAATTCCATCCAACTTCCTTATTCAGACACAGTCTGGTATCGTGGTTACCTACCCTCTAGAAAATTTAAAACATCAAATGTGTTGTGAACGTTAAGCTAAGGCTACCAAAAGCTTCTTTAAGTAGTTTAAAACCAGTGTTGAACGATTATTGAGGAGAAAATTATTTACTTAGTAGAAAATTGTAGATTACAGAACATTTAATTCTACTAATTAAAATATTCTATAGGCAGTATGGTGACTGATAAATAGTTTGTCTTTCTTCTTCATTGACAATATTGTTCAAAGGTAATTAGATAAGTCACCGAAGGTTCTAAAATCACCGTTCAAAAGGGCTCCCTTAGGTTATCCTGATGTTTCATTAAAATCTATAAAAGTTAAATATTGTTTCAAAAATAATAGTTTACTTATACTATAGATACAAGGCGTATTCAATAAAACCTTTAAGCATATATGAATAGAAAATCATTTATTTGTGTCCGCGATCATATTAACAGTAATTATCATAAAATTTCTTATAGGAGTGAGGTGGCTCAGTGGCAGGGCGCTGAGTTTTGCATGCTCAAAGTCCCAGGTTCGAATTCCGGCTTACGGAGTTAATTTATTTCTTCTGTTTCATCGGCTGTGGATCGTCCCTGGGGTCGGGAGACCCTCCTGGTGGGGCACACTAAACATCTATAAAGTGGGTACTCTTAATTAAATAATTAATTAAAGGAAGAAACCTAGCGGTGGAGCGTGATCTCCGTCGAATCACCTCCTTGAACAATCGTTGACCAAGAAATAGTACTTTCCATAAATAGTACTGAACCCAAGACACTTCATGGGTTTTGTTGACAGCCGAGACCTGTGCCGAAAGTCATGAAGGCTCTTTCAAGAAAAGGTGTAGCATCTCAATATGTAAAACATGATCTGGCAATCACAGGAAACTACCTCTGGCAGGTGAAGATGGGGCTGCAGACTTCAAGCCAAGTGTTGTATGTTACATCAGGTGCCATAATGTAACCTAACGCTACTCTCATCTACCTGGTGGGAATGATATTAAAACAGTCGTATCTACCATTGGGATATTCACGGAATGTACAAGGAACGATTCCTCAGGCATTACTAAGGATGTCAATCCAAGCAATGGGATCCTCGAAGCTAGCAAACCACATTTTCGGTATGAACCTCCTATCTGAGAAGAGTTTTGTCTAAAAAGGGATAGCTTTTAGGTTGAAAATTCAGCCAGCTATCACGGTATTGATAAGAAGAAGTTGCCCTGCTGAGAATAAGCCGTTACCATGATGAGATGAGAAGAAGTATGTAATGTTTCTAATTTTTGAATATCCTCTGCCTTCGATATTGTTTGATGGACGGGTGTACTCAAACAGTTGCACAGTTGTGAAAATCTCAGGGACTTGTATGAATTATTTAGGAGATACCTCTCGGACTGGACATTGAAAATAACAAACTACTGTTTTCTTTGTAATAGCAGACTCTGAAAAAATGGCTAGTTCTCAGAGTTCTGTCCTTATTTCATCCCTGTGTAAATTTATTTACAAAAGGCTGCTGGGAGTGTTGTTATATAAAGAATCCCACCACGGTTTATGTTGTTGATTTGGCCGGTATAATAAAAAGTCAGAATGGAGAACAGCTTTTACCCTTGAAAACCTCCACCGTTTCGTCCGAAATAGTTTCGAATTTGAGTAGAATTCCTAGCGTTTTATAAGGACTTACTGAAAACCTACTTCAGTACATCTTCTCAGTCATATATGCAGCATTTACATTTAATATTTTCATTGTATTTTTTTATTTTGGTAATGCCCGACTGGTCTACCCCGAAGGGTCATTGGCATTTCTTATATTTCTACACTCGGTGGTAAAACTTAATTTCTTTCACGAATTTTATCCGAGATTGGACACCAGTTTCTGAGTCTTCTTGGACTTTCGTATATTGAAACTTATCTTCAGTTTTTTTTTTTTTTTTTATTGGTGCATACTGCTGGCATTCAACCAATAAGTAGGTGACTGTTCTAGGAGCATCATACGCGACACAGGTAGGCGCTTCCAGACCGCGGAGAAGATATCCATGCGAGAACTCACAATGCCCGATTCTGAGGCGGCACAATATTACCTCCTCTCGTCTCGATTTCCGGCAGCTAGTGCTCCATTTTGAGGTGTTTTCTTTTATCTGGTGTAGTTTCAAAGGGCAGCGCCTCCAGGCCTCATTCCACTGGGTTACCAACAAGGATTTAAACTTCCTTACACAATCTTCCCGAGGGACACAATTCAAAATTTTTATTTCACTGCTATCGACAATTCGATCTGTCTGAGAAGCTATATCTGCTTTTTCGTGCACTCAATAGGTTTAGAAAAATCAAAACTCTTGAAAATGCTAGCTATATTGTTCAAAAAGTTAAGCACAATAGTAAATAGCCTTAAATAGATTAAAGACAGTAAAAAACCTCCTTGGAGAGAGATAGTTTCTTCTATCAATAACCTCGCTGCAGCGAAAGATATGTGGAGCAAGAATCGGTCCATATGAGGAAAAAAACTATAGCTTAAAATATCGGATTTAAGGCTCGGAAAAGGAGTTGTTACAAATCCAAAAGATATAGTGGAGATAATTGCTAAATATTTCTCCGAAGTTTCATCTGTTAAACACAGTAACTCATTACCATTTGATGAATGCAATGACGCTGAGTAACTGAATACAATTAACCCTTGTGAGCTCTAAAATGATCCTTTTGGCTGGAAGGAACTAGAATATACCTTAAGTAGTTCCAAGAAGGTATTAGCTGCTGTTATCGGCGGTGTTTCCTATGATTAGGAATATACCATACGAAGGAAAGGCATTTTCCGTTTGGAAAACATCTATCATAGTTCCAATCCCGAAAATAATTTGTAGCAATCATCCGAAAGACTTTCGCCCGATTTTTCTGTATTCGTGCTTATTCAAACTTCAAGAGGAAATGGTAAACACTCGACTAGTAAATATAATCGAAAGAAAAGGATTATTTTCTAACTCTCGATTTGGATTTAGAGAGAACTTCTTCAGCATCTATCCTATTCTAATATTACAATGAGAAGCAGAAGAAGCTCTCTCTCGGAAGGAGCATTTAGTTAGTATTTTTTGGACCTCGAGAACGCATATGATACTATGTGGAGGTGAAGAGTTTTGAACATATTACGCGATTGGCAGATTGTTGGAAATACGTACAAGTATTACATATACGTACAAGTAAAAAACTTCCTAACGGGTAGAATGTTTTATGTACGAATTGGAAATTCATATCTGTCAAGCCACTCACTGGAAAATGGTACTCCTCAAGGCTCTCCACTTAGCTGCACCCTTTTCTTAATAGCCATTAATGAACTGGCATCAATTTTTGAAAGGCCAACTAAAGTTGTCTTATTTGCTGATGATATCGCACTATTTTTACTCAGCAAATCAATTCAATTTATCGAATGAAAAATGCAAGAGGCATTAAACAGAGCAGAGGAATGGTCGAAAAAAAACTGGGTTTGTCATCTCTGCATTAAAACCTAACGCGATGCATATATGTCGCATGAGAAGTTGCACTCAGAACCCCCAACTTTCAATGGGAGTGAACAATATAACATTTACTGA